>JAVJIF010034356.1:0-149583 GCA_038442645.1 Agave tequilana
TTTCTGGTCAAGCCCCTTCTAAACCCTCATCTGATATCAATGCTGCTGCTTTGAAGATGATGGAAGCTCAGTTGCGTAGACACGCACCTGTGCAACCACCACCTATTCCTCCTGTTGATCCTGCTCCAGCTCCAGGCCCTGCTTTTCCTGCTCCTGAGTTTCAGGGTATTTCTTCTTCTGAGCTCCGCTCGCAGATCGAGGCACATCAAGCCTGGGTCGGTGAGCAAGTCTCTGCACTTCGTGCAGATATGGAGTCTCGTGTTGCTATGGATGCTGCTTTCGGGCGGAGGTCCGAAACGACTTGTCTTATATGGCTGAATCCATGAGATTTGTGGATGTTCAGTTTCAGTCTCTGTTCACAAAACTTGACATAGTCGTTCCTGATGGGACTCCGGTGTGCTCGTCGACTCCCTGCCACTGGTCCTCCTTTCCCTCCCAGAGCTCGCGTCTCTATTCCACCACCGCGCCCCAAAGTTGATGCCTTGGATACAGAGGAGGTAGATTCTCTCTTCTTCCTCAGATGATGGTGATGATCAGACGATGGCTGAGGCCTCTGGTGATGACGAGGAGGAGGATGACGAGGCCACTGAGTGATGCTGCTGATGTGCTGATGAGTGACCTCCCCTTATTGATGATGTCAAAAAGGGGGAGAGATATTTGGAGAGAGAGATATTTTGTGTGACACTTTTGTTATTTTGTTATGTACTTGACTTATTTTTGTTGTGTTGGACACCTCTTATTTTTGTGTTGTGGACATGTATCTTTTGTGTTATGTATTTATGTCATGTTGAGATCATTTCCTTTTATCTATGATATGACATGAGTAGTTGATATTTTCTGTGGGCATGGATATATGATGTTTATGATTTATCAATTGTGATAATATGCCTGAGTATAATTTTTATATATGCTTGTGTTGAGGGGGAGCTTCATTTGAAGACTCTACCCAAAATATCTTGTGATAACTACATATGTTTTGCCATCATCAAAAGGGGGAGATTGTTGGCCCAAAGGCCATTATCCCGGTTATTTTGATGATAGCAAAACGTATTTAGTTATGTATTTAATAATCTTGCTTAAAAGTATTTCAGGTTCAAGAAACAGATTTTGACGACTCCGCTAAAAGACTCACACTTTTGGAGTTCGCCCAAGATTTGCATTCCCAAGCTAAAGCACATAGGAAGCTTCGGGAATATGCGTTGAAGAATAGATCAAGAAAAAGATCAAGACTTGCTAAAGAATCCAAGATTGTATTTTGTTTATTTTCATTTTAGATATTTTGTCAAAACTAAATAGTAGAAGTAGAGATATGGGATATCACACACACACACATTTTCTAGAGTGGTTTATGGCTTCAAAAAGACTTTCTATTTCCATTTCCAAACTTAGTTTTTATATAAACATATTTATTTTGGAAATACGATTTTGGAAAGACTAGTTTTGGAAAAACATTTTATGGAAAAATCAAGTTTTATCAAAAGATTTTTTATCAAAGTATTTTACCTTGATAGTAGTATGACACATGCTCATACTCTATGATTTTTCAAGACCAAAGTATTTAACCCAAGACCCAAAAACCAAAATCCAAAAATTTCCAGGTCTGTAAATTCTGTTTTTACAGAATTCACAGTGCCCGGTCGACCGGCAGTCGACCGGCACTCGACCGACATGCACAACTGTGCATGTGCGTATCAGTCGACCGGCAGTCGACCGATACTCGACCGGCCCAAACCCTTTGTTCTCTGGAAATTGCCAGTCGACCGACCCGGTCGACCGGTGAGCCCCAACGGTCGGATTTTTGACCGTTGGCGGTCGACCGACCCGGTCGACCGGCACTCTGTCAAAAATTCTGACAGACTCAACAGCTATATTTTCTGACTCTTTGACTTTAGGGATTTGTCTCCAACGAATCTCTTGAGCAGTTTTTGACCCCTATAAATAGGTAGTCACTTCAAGTGACATAACTAACAATTTTAAAAAGAATATCAAGAGTTTTACAAGAGTTCTCAAGATTTCCAAAGTTTAAGTTTAGAAAAGATTTTTCTCTCCAAAGCCAAAATTCCATACACCTTACTTGGAGCCTATTCCTCTACTTCTCTCTTGTTTTGCACTACACAATCCCATACTCTAAGTCTCCTATTTGGTTCTAGGGTTGTGCTTAGTGAGCTCTTTTGTAAAGTGATCAAGTGTGATCACTTCCATTGTAATTGAGTGAAGTTGTAGAGGCATCGGCCTCAAGGCGAGCTAGTGTGCTCAAGGTGGTGAAGTGTCATCACGGGAGACGGACAAGTGTTGTCCTTGTATTGTTGATCCGGTGGGATCCTCAATAGTGGAAATCCTTCAAGTGTGAAGGCGGGGACGTAGAGCGTGGCTCGAACCTCGGAAACATATCGGCGTGTTTGCGTTTGCTCAAATTCTTCTAACTCTATCTCTTTTATTACTTGCAATTTTACATTGTCTTTTACTTGCAAGAAATATTGTATTGTGCTAATTGTTTAGAGTTAAATTTTTAAATTCCGCATTATTGCCATTATCATATAGCCATCACCTATTCACCCCCCCTCTAGGTGATTTCAATTTCAACTGAGTTGAAATCTACTTGATGTTTTGGTGCTTTACAATTGATATTGAGTGATTCTGCTTTGTTTGAATTGTCGCATGCATAAGACACGTGGGATAACTACGTGAGCTTTGCATGCGTGCGTGGAATGGGCACGCGTGATTTTCGGTGTTGTTTGAATTGTTGCATGCATTCGACATGTGGGATAATTAAGTGGGCTTTGCATGTGTCTATGGGCACATATATGAGTGCGTGTGATTTGATTTAATTGTTCGGTATGGCAACATGATAATTGTTTGTATTTAGATATTGGATTAACATTGATCATGTATATTTAGCATATAACTGCGTGAGACATATGGTATGTACATGAGGATTTTTTTGTTTGGATTATTCCTTTGACGTCCTAGTTTTGTGCAATTAGAAGCTAGGATTTACATAACTGTGTTAACCTATCTTATTTAACTGTTATACATTCTCTTGGTAGTTAAATTTCGGGGACAAAATTCTTATTTAGTTGGGTGAATGTAACACCTTAAAATTTGAAGGTTTATTGTTCATGTATGGATGGGTATGTGATTGAGATTTTACCTGCACAAAAATACAGAATTTCAGAACTTTTATAACAATAGTGCAAGGTGTTCAATTCTACCGCTATAGAAAGTGGCTATGCAGGTCGTGATCCACAAGGAGGGACTAGCGATGGAAGCATTTTAGTAAGTTCTCTTTCATGCTACAAAGTATGGTTAAAGATTCTTCTTTTAGTTCTTAAAAAGAAAAGAGAAAAATGGAGTTAAAGTCAAGTTAGGAAAAAAGTGGTAGAATGAGAGGGCGGAGAAAGTAGAAGTGATATTTAAAAAGAAATTGAAAAAGAGTGAAAGAGATTTGGAAGATTTTGGTGTTGGTAATTTACACTAAAGTTAAAAGAAAGAAACTACAAATAATTACATACCTCCTTTGACCAAAAGCTTACCTTGAATCTTTGGCGACGATGTTACCTTGAAGTGGAGGCAATCAGCGCATAGCCATAAGAGTTGATTCTCATCTCTTTCACATACATCACCAAGACAAAACAAGTATGAAATGATACAGACTGAGACTAAAATCCATCGTCATGAGCTATCGGTGGCACTCGCAAAGGCAAGGCTCTTTTGATGCTATAAGAATCACTTGGATAGCAATTGGTATAAGAAAGAGAGAAGTAGAAAAGAAGAAGAAGAACACAAAAATAAATTACATAAAAAAGTAACTATAGATTCGATTTTATAACAATAGAAGAAAAGAAGAACAACTTAAACCGGTGTCACTCTCAGCACAAGCTTCATACTCATTCTCCTATGAAACTCTGATCTCCTCTGAATTACATAAATGAAAACTAAAATTACATAAAAAGAAAAACAAAAATCTACACTAAAAAGAATGAAAAAGTTGACTAAATTCTATCTATGCATCATCGTCCCCTTTTACCTTTGAGATTGCAGGTATTTATAGGAGAAATGCAGAGGGTAGAGGAGTATGAAGATAAGGGAAGCTGGCTATTTCTGAATTTGAATCCTCTCCTTATCTCCAAACTTGATTTGATGTGAATATTCAGTTCTGATCTGCAACTTATTGGCGTATTGATTGCTAAATATAACTTATCAAATGACAGAATTAGAAATAGTGATCAACTTAAGAGTTGTAACCCTTTAAATCCTCTTTCAGGATCATCTTGAATCATTAGATGTGAGTTTTGGTAGCGAAAGTTATGATTCAAATACTAAAATATATCCAGCCAGAATCTGAGTCAAATTGCTTCATCTCATCCGTTGATCTTCTCTCTATCCATTTATCCTTTGGATTTGGACTCTATATTTGATGTTATCCTCGGTTGATCTTTAGCTTTAACCACTTGATTCATCAAAAACTGAATTTAACTAACTAGATTTGGGATCATCCTCCTCACCAAATACATCTAGTTAAATCTGAATTTAACTGATATTTATTTGATTTTATCCTCTTTCTCCCCATGATTATCTTCTGCAAAATAGACATTTAAGACAAGAAATTTAGCAAATTTATTACATGATAAATGTGGATATATAATAAAGAATAATGTAATAAATGTGTGCAATCAACCCCCACACTATCTTTTGCTCATCCTCGAGCAAAACAACAAAACTAAACTAAAGATTATTAGACCACTTTCACAGGTCACGCGATTGCACTGAGCTTGTGCAACAAGCCGTTAAACCTCTAGGTTTCCTCTAGAGGACGAGTTTTGTCTCGTGAGGGTTTTCAGTAGATTACACCCACAAAATCTGTAAAGAAAGAGAAAATGTTAGTATTTTGAAAACACATTTTAAAAGAGAAAATTATTTGAAATATTATTGTAGAATTAAGTAATCTATAAGTTATAAAAAAACTGAATTTTTCATTCCTAAACTTAGTATCTATTCAAAAATTTGTTATCAATCAAAGTAAGGAGTCAAATTGTACTTCTTATCTAGTATATTACTTTACCCTAAGTCATATGCACCTTCGTGACCGTAAAGTTTTGACTAAGGTTCTTTAACTCTAACTCTTATGCCTTATTTATTTATTTATATATATTTTTTATTTTATTTTTGGTGGTATTATTCCTTAGTTTTATTAGGCTTTCTAATCTGCACATGTAACGAGCCTTTAATCGGTGACTCCCAAATCAAACGGTCTTAGGGCACCGGGTGAGAAAACACCCCAAGGACTTAAGGACTCGAGCAAACAAGGCACAAAACTAAAGATTTTATTATATGAACCGCTTTTAAGCGTAAATACTTATGCTTTATAAGGCACAAATACTCAGCTTAATCAGAGGATTTTTATAGATATATATATATTTTTTTTTTCAAACTTATCTAATCATCTTTTGCATAAATACCAAGGCTTGCTTAGGCCAAAGCACCTAGCTAATCAATAATTAGATTTGTTTATTTTTCATAGATATACATATATAGTTTTTTTTTAATAAGGCATAAGAATCTTTGTTTTTGAACCCTAAGTGTGTAAGTATATAAGTGCGCATATTTCATCAAGACAAAGATCAAGACTAAATTACTTTGACAAATTATCTTCCTAACCCTAAAAATTAAACAAATAATCTTATTTTGATCAAGTATAAGAAATCCTAATTATGATTCTCCTATTACTAAAAATTGACTTAATTTCTTACAAAAAATATGTCAAAATATTGTTTCTATTTTCAAAAAGTTTTTTATATTTTTATTTTTTTAAAAGGTAAAGAAAATGTTAATAATCATTTTTTTTTGAAAAAAAGGAAAACCTAAGTTATGTTAGAACCCTCCCCAACATCTATCTCATGCATTGTCCTTAATGTATGAATTAATGCATAGATGAATGAAAAAGAAGAAAGGGAAGAAAAATATTACCTTAAGGTGGTGGTTCCAGTGGTGGTCTGATTGGTCCATGAAATGCGGCCCAATCGAATTTGTGTGGAGTTTGGAGGAACCCACCAGAAACCTCTCTAATATAACCCACTAAAATGATGTATATATGAATGATTTATATTAAGAATTTTACCCCATCTAATTTTCAAATTTCACAAATAATTTCGGAGTCAATTTTATCAACACCCTTGTTCCAAAATGGAGTGTGAAAAGATGGAATGATTGACTTGGACTTAGGAAGTACGGGAACTAATACCGACTCGAGAAAGTGACTTAAGTCAAGTAAAGGTTCAGGAGTCGAGATTGGTTCAGGAAGTGGGTCCAAATCAAGAAGTTGAAACTTAAGTCTACATTCATTTCCCAATAACGGAATGTGACTTAATATTGGTGATTCAAGTTCAAGAATGATAGGTGTGGGAATCAAAACTGACTCTAAAATATTACTCAAATTGGGTAACAAACAAGAGTCAATATTGATTCAAAAATTTGAACTGGATCACAAATTTGAGAATTTAGGTCACATTTCTCATTGAGGTCAATTTCATAAAAATGAGAACTTACCAATTTGTCAATGGGACATTCAAAAGAATGAAATTGGTCAAGTTCAATATGATGATCATAAAAGATTGGCGATTCAATTTCATGATGAATTGACAGAGGATCCAATGTTGACTCGGAAAAAAGATTGAAATTAGGTGAAGACACCGGAGTCATTATTGAATCAGGAAGTAGAATTGAATCACCAAGTTGAGTTTCAGGATCATATTCATTCTCAAGTTCAATTTCAGGAAACGGATAACATGTCAAACTGTCAATGTCATTTTCAAAATTTTGAGTTTGGGCAAGTTCAAATGGGTGTGCTGAAATGGAATCTTATTTTTTAAAACAACATGATTCTTGGCTCTAACAGAATGGTTAGCGACATCAGAAATGGTCAAACGGTGAGAATGAAGAGTTTGGACCATTAGATCTATGTCATGATTGTGAGCGATTTGAGCCCGAGTCATGGCTTCAAGCAGCTTTTCATAGTCGATTGGTTCATCGTTTTGTTGCGATTGGACTTGAAAAGATGAAGTTTTATTTTGGAATTTGTGGGAAAATTGTGAGTCCGTCAGATTTTGTGATTGTTATTTGGACTCACGCATACTCATTTTCAAGTTTGATGGTTTTCTATTTGGAACTGGTGGAACTGAGTATGAATTTGAAAAATATATGGACAAGGTGGATAAGGAGGACAAGTTGGTTGGAAATTGAACTCGGGGGAGGTGAATCCCAATTGACTCTGTGAAGAGTTAAAATTATATTAAAAATTATGGTCATAAGATTGGGGCATGGGTTATATTGATTCGGATAAGACCAATCCGGCACACTAGGTTGGTTAAAGTTATGATATGCCGGGTTGGTAATATCCGAAAAAGAGGTCAGGGTGTAATATGGATTACCATTAAAATTGGAAAAATTATTGTTATAAGCCATATCACACAGGAAATGTCAAACACAAACAAAGAAAAACAAACAAATAAGCAAACAAATAAAAAGAAAAAAAATCTAACTTAAGTTAGGGTAAACCTTAAACCTAGACGACTCCTAACTGGTTAGACTCTCCATGGGGGGTATATTGCTGAATCTGACCACAACTTAAGCGGCTAGGTAGGGGCAAGATTGGTGAGAGGTATCCGTTGCAAAAGCGAGGGGCCTAATTAAGCCAAACCATCAGCCTTTAGAGTTTCGCCCCTCAATCCCCAACCTTAGTCACCGATTTTGCAAGAGTCAAATTCAAATCAACTTCCACCTTAGGTCAGTCTCCTATTTGAGTCTGAGATGTCCCTAGGGCCAACGTCTACTCAGTTTTAGTTAGGTTTGGGTTAGTGCGTGAGGAGATTGTTTGTGGGCTAAGAGAGGGTAATGACTTCCCCACCTTATCTTGTTTATAGGGCAAGCCCTTAAATCAATTTAGTGCAGTGTATAAGTATATAGAAAAAAGTAACACTCAAGCAATATTTCATACAAGAATGAACCTTATACTAAATGCTATGCACACATACCTTGGCTCCAGCACTCTTCAACAGTAAATAGAAAATGTAATGAAATAGACGCGTACCTAAATGCAAAGTCTAAATCATTTTTAGCATTTACAATCAACCTTTTACTGTTGTGTTAGAAATATATTGACAGTGAGTCAAAAAAGGAAAGAGATAGCTACAGATATTAAACTTTACAATTTAGCCAACCTGTAAAAAATACAGGTTAGTAGTTCACTCAGATTGCTACAGGAATGCAGCAAATCAGAGGGCTTCTGGGCTCTGCTTTCTAGAGTAGAGTCCAGGGCCACTTATATGTCCACTATAGTAAAAGTTCCTTATTGTCAAACCTGTATACCAAGAACAAAGAAGAAAGTTAAACAAAAATATAAATTTAGAAAAAAAATAACTTATCGTCCCTCCCCGGCAACGGCGCCAAAATTTGATTGAGATTTTACCTATACAAAAATACAGAATTTCAGAACTTTTAAAACAATAGTACAAGGTGCTCAATTCTACCGCTATAGCAAGTGGCTATGCGGGTCGTGATCCACAAGGAGGGACTAGCGATGGAAGCTTTTTAGTAAGTTATCTTTTATGCTACGAAGTATGGTTAAAGATTCTCTTTTAGTTCTTAAAAAGAAAAGAGAAAATGGAGTTAAAGTCAAGTTAGGAAGAAAGTGGTAGAATGAGAAGGTGGAAAAAATAGAAGTGATATGTACAAAGAAATTGAAAAAGAGTGAAAGAGATTTGAAAGATTTTGGTGTTGGTAATTTACACTAAAATTTAAAAGAAAGAAATTAAAAATAATTACTTACCTCCTTTGATCAAAAGCTTACCTTGAATCTTTGGCGACAATGTTACCTTGAAGTGGAGGAAATTAGAGCATAGCCCATAAGAGTTGATTCTCATCTCTTTCACATTACGTCATCAAGACAAAACAAGCATGAAATGATACAGACTGAGACTAAAATCCATCGTCATGAGCTATCGGTGGCACTCGCAAAGGCAAGGCTCTTTCGATGCTATAAGAATCACTTGGATAGCAATTGGTACAAGAAAGAGAGAAGTAGAAAGAAGAAGAAAAACACAAAAATAAAGTACATAAAAAAAGTAACTGTAGATTCGATTTTATAACAATAAAAGAAAAGAAGAACAACTTATACCGGTGTCACTCTCAGTACAAGCTTCATTCTCATTCTCCTATGAAACTCTGATCTCCTGTGAATTACATAAATAAAAACTGAAAATTACATAAAAAGAAAAATAAAAACCTACACTAAAAAGAATGAAAAAGTTGACTAAATTCTATCTCTGCATCATCGTCCTCATTTTGCCTTTGAGATTGCAGGTATTTATAGGAGAAATGCAGAGGGTAGAGGAGTATGAAGATAAGGGAAGCTGGCTATTTTTGAATTTGAATCCTTCCCTTATCTCCAAACTTGATTTGATGTGGATATTCAGTTCTGATCTGCAGCTTATTGGTGTATTGATTGCTAAATATAAATTATCAAATGACAGAATTAGAAATAGTGATCAACTTAAGAGTTGTAGCCCTTTAAGGCCTCTTTCTGGATCATCTTGAATCATTAGATAAGAGGTTTTGGTAGCGAAAGTTATGATTCAAATACTAAAATGTATCCAGCCAGAATTTGAGTCAAAATTGCTTCATCTCATCCGTTGATCTTCTCTCTATCCATTTATCCCTTTGGATTTGGACTCTGTATTTGACGTTATCCTCGGTTGATCTTTAGCTTTAACCACTTGATTCATCGAAAACTAAATTTAACCAACTGGATTTGGGATCATCCTCCTCTAACCAAATAGATCTAGTTAAATCTAATTTAACTGATATTTATTTGATTTTATCCTCTTTCTCCCCATGATTATCTTCTGCATATAGACATTTAAGACTAGGAATTTAGCAGATTTATTACATGATAAATGTGGATATGTAATAAAGAATAATGTAATAAATGTGTGCAATCAGTATGTGTGTGTGTGTGTGGTTTTTTTTAAGAGATTTGATGAATAGAAGTGTGTCTGTATGTGTGTGTGTTGTGTGTGTGTGTGTGTGTGTGTGTGCGCGCGCATATACATGTTATTAAGAGATTTGGTGAAGTAAACATAGACTAGTCGACTAGCATGAAAATGTAGTCGACTATTGAGAACACCAGTACATGTGTACATTAACATTTGACTCAAGCTAGTGATTAACATCTTGGTATAGCCTAATAGTGGCATTTTACAAAAATTGAAATGCCAGACTAATCAACTAATTCTTTCTTCTGGTTGACTAATACAACTGACTTACTTTGTTCTAGTTGACTAATTTTCTTCATTAGTTGACTAACCCAACCGACCTATGAACTATTAGTCGACTAATCCCTCTTATTAGTTGACTAATCTGGGTGGCAGAGCTTCATTCTAATTGGATCCCAACTCCTCTTATTATACCCTATATGTAGGTGCTCTGGGCTCTTTCTCTGACTTTTTTCATTCTCTCCTCTCAGTCTCTTCTTTCCGTCTTAGCTGGTCACTCTAGAAAGAGAGAGACGTTGGCTCAGAGGCCCTTGACTTTAATTTTGATATGACTAACTTATGAAGGTTAGTTTGTTAATGATCTTGTGTTTAATAAGTTTCAAATATTGTTCAAAATCTTAGTAGAGATTTGACTTTAACAAGAGATTCACAGTCAAAGTGTTGAAGAAACAAGTGTTGATTCAAGAGCTCACATCGCAATGATCGCATCTAGCTCCTTTGGATCAAGTTTAGATCGAATCGATTTGGAGAAGGAGTTCTACAAGAAAACTTTAATTTGTTTAGTTTTGTTTAGATCTTGTATAAGGATAGCTTAGTTTTGATATGCTCAAGTACACACACTCAAGTTCAATAGTTTCGATTTTCGTTTAACCGATTTTTTGATTTTCAAGAATATATTCCTCATTTTCATGAATAGATAGAATCAAAAGAAGTTTTACATGATTTATATGTATGTTGGATTTCATCCATATACATTATTGTTTCATATTGTAGAAAAACTTATTCTGATGTTTCTAAGTTCATGTGTTTTATTGTTCGATAACAAAACTTAGCTTTGGATTTAATGTCAAAAACATAGATATATCTTTTTATATGTGTATTGGATTCTATTCATACACACTATGCATCAAATATTTTTCAATATCTTATTTTTGTATTTGAATAAGCTTTTGACAAATAGTTTTTAATTTTGAAGTCTTCTAAAAAACTATTGAAGATAAAAATAAAACGAGTTTTGAAAATACAATTTTTTGTTTCAAGCTTAACTTTTAATGCCTAAAAATAGTTCAAATTGTTTGTAATATGTGTTGATCCTTAATCAAACATATTTGTATTTCAAGTACTTACTTGAACTTATTTTGTAGATTTTATGTGATTGTATGGGATTTTATGGGTATTTAAAAAACAAAGTTTTCAAATCGTAAAACTCAGCCTGAGACCACTGGCGATCGACCGACCGGTCGACTGAACCAAATCTCAGTCGATTGGGCAGTCGATCGATGTGCACAAAACATGCACAAGGCTCTGGTCATTGGGCCGGTCGACCAGGCGGTCGACCGTTCCAGAGATCCTGCAAAGTCCTTGAAATTTTATCATATATAATTCAAGTCTGCTTGTTTGGAGTTATTGTATGGGAGCAGAACTGGGTTTAGTTTGAGCACACGCGCGTTTACAATATTAGCATTGCTTATAAATAGCTGCACTATGCTTAATGCTAAACTTTATGAGGCTACTAGCTATTATCCTATTCTCGACTAGTGAATTGGTTCTCATTCAATTTACTTTGCAGGCTTAATCGAAGGCTAATTTTGAGATCAATTGAGATTCTGAGACAATGCACATTGTTGGTACAAACTAATGGTATGTTGTCTTAATGAACACCATTTAGATTGTGTGGACGAAAAGTAAAAGACAATTTTTGTTGCGCCCTCCGGAGGAATTCCTAACAATGACACGCCGATCATCCGAGATCAATGTTACAATACCGAGTTAATCACCAAACAATATGGACAAACACAAATACAAAAGAGAAAGCAAGGACAAACAATTTAACGAGAGGTTCGGTGTAACACCCTGAAAATTTTGACGGTTTATTGTTCCGGTACGGATTGGTATATTTTGTGTGTATTTATATGTTGTCAAGAGTTTTGATGAATAGAAGTGTGTATATATAAGTATATACATGTTATTAAGAGACTTGGTAAAGTGAGGCATAGACTAGTCGACTAACATGATAGTATAGTTGACTAATGACGATACCAGTACATGTGTACATTAACATTTGACTCAGACTAATCGACTAACACCTTGGTATAGTTGACTAGTGGCATTTTACAAAAACTTGTGATGCCAGACTAGTCGACTAATCTTTCTTCTAGTCTACTAATACAACCGACTTACTTTGTTCCATCCTATGAACTATTAGTCGACTAATCCCTCTTATTAGTCGACTAATGTGGGCGCAGAGCTTCATTATGATTGGACCCCAACTCCACTCACTCTACCCTGTATATAGGAACTCTGGGGCTTTTTTCTCTTGTTCTTTTCACTTTCTCCTCCCAGTCTCTTCTTCTTCATCTTGGCTGGTCACTCTAGAGAAAGAAAGAGAGAATAGTTAGAGAGAGTGAGATTTTGAAGGAGAAGATCATGGATCTTTCTCTTGGTATGAAGTTAGCAAGGAAAGGACCTTCTCTTCAAGTATTCTTCATAAAAACCCTCTCCTCTTGACCCACCAAGTCAAGTCTTCCTCCTTTGGTTGCCTCTTGCTATATTCTTGATGTTTAGTAGTTTACCTAAGAATACAGATATGACTTTGTGGTTGATTTTCATGCTTAAATTTGTCTAAGTTACGTCTATATGCATCCTATTAGTAACTTATACCCATAAGAATATAGAGTGGTGTGGATCCATAAAAATATGATTTTTATGAGATTTATAGAAGAGATAAATTAAAAGACAAACTCTTTATATTGAAAGCATGTTTAGTTTTAATTGAGATTTATACATATTCACCATATGTGATAGATTGCATATACATGAATGATGTGTTTGACTTCTATATTTTAGAATCATGAAAATCTATTAATTATGATTAATTAAAAGTGATACCATGCTTGGTGTGATGGGTGAATTAAATTCGTGTTTCATATATATGGTGATTTTCATGTTGTGATTTGTATAAGATGGTGTATTTTGGTATTTATGTGTGTTTGTATTGTATACATTAGTGGTTGAGGGAAAGCATGACTAGTATACGTATGTGTTGTATTCATTCATGGATGGGAGAATGTGAATAGTATACCTGGTTGCCGTTATAGACATTTATGGGTAAGAGGTCGTGAATGAATACCATTCGTGGATGGAGGAAATGCAAATAAGTCCATTCACGGATTGGGGGTAATTACGAATGAGACTATTCGTGGATGGGGGATTACAAATGAGGTCGTTCATAGATGAGAGGAATGTGATGGTTTATATGGTGTGTTTTTAGATGTACCTAATCAGTTCGTATTATACAAGTAGTATTGGTATTGAATGATTGCATCTCAGTATTATTAGAAATTTATCGTGTATCAAGTATCATGCATATTCACTTTTGTCGCTTATCATGACTGTATTATATCATGTTCACTACCATGCTATTCATTTTCTTTTATGTATGTGGACCTCTCTTAGTTGCCTCCATGACTTCCTACTAAGTCAGCCTCAGGATCATGATCAGAAGGTACCCATTTGAGGATAGACTTGTTGGCGTTCTAACGCCCGTTTATTTATTATTTTTCATGTTGTTCACAGGGCGTCGGGAGAGATATCAAGTGATGGAGACATTGGTAGTCGTCTTTCCTATTGATAGGTAGATAGAGTGATTTATAGAGAGTTTTTCCTTTTTTATTCATGCATCCATTATTTTTGTGTTGTATATATTGTACTCTACCTTGACTTCAGAGCCTGAGTAGTGTTGTGTATGTTTTAGACCTGGACTTAATTTTCATATGTTTAGACTCTTTGTGTATGACATTATATCTCTCCCATGTCAGATTTCCACCTATATGATTTATTTTCTGCCATATATTCATATTTGAACTGCCTGAGTTATGTATCATATTATAACAGCTTTAAAGTTCCTGATATTGCAGTCTAATCGACGCAATTGTTGTGTGAAAATTTAGGAGCTTTACAGTTGGTATCAGAGCTCTAGGTTCAAGTTTCCTAGGGATTTATAACCTATGTTAAGTTTGGAGCAAATATAGGATTCTTCGAGTATAGAATCTGAGGTATTATGAGTCTAAGTAAGGACAATCACATGATTCTATTGTGTTGTTGATTTCAACTGAGTTGAAATCAACTTGATTTTTTGGTGCTTTACAATTGATATTGAGTGATTATGTTTCGTTTGAATTGTCGCATGCATAAGACGCGTGGGATAACTACGTGAGCTTTGCATGTGTGTGGACATGTGTATAAGCATGTGTGATTTTTTGTGTTGCTTGAATTGTTGCATGCATTCGACATGTGGGATAATTAAGTGGGCTTTGCATGTGTCTATGGGCAAATGTATGGGTGCGTGGTATAACAACGTGATAATTGTTTGTATTTAGATATTGGATTAACATTGATCATGTATATTCAGCATATAACTACGTGAGATATATGGTATATACATGAAGATTTTCTTATTTGGATTATTCCTTCGACGTACCAGTTTTGTGCTATTAGAAGCTAGAATTTACATAACTTTGTTAACCCATCTTATTTAACTGTTATAGATTCCCTTGGTAGTTAAATTTCGGGGACAAAATTCTTATTTAGGTTGGGTGAATGTAACACCCTAAAATTTGAAGGTTTATTGTTTATGTATGGATGGGTGTGTTTGTGTGTGTGTGTGTGTGTTCTTAAGAGTTTTGATGAATTGAAGTGCGTGTGTGTGTGTGTGTATATATACATATACATGTTATTAAGAGATTTGGTGAAGTAAACATAGACTAGTCGACTAGCATGACAATATAGTCGACTATTGAGAAAACCAATACATGTGTACATTAACATTTGACTCAAGCTAGTCGACTAACATCTTGGTATAGTCGAGTAGTGGCATTTTATAAAAAATTGTGATGCCAGACTAATCGACTAATCCTTTCTTCTGGTTGACTAATACAACTGACTTAATTTGTTCTAGTTAACTAATTTTCTTCATTAGTTGACTAACCCAACCGGCCTATGAACTATTAGTCGACTAATCTCTCTTATTAGTTGACTAATCTGGGTGGCAGAGCTTCATTCTGATTGGATCCCAACTCCCCTCACTATACCCTATATGTCGGTGCTTTGGGCTATTTTCTTTGACTTTTTTCACTCTCTCCTCTCAGTCTCTTCTTTCCGTATAGGCCGGTCACTCTAGAAAGAGAGAGATGTTGGCCCAGAGGCCCTTGACCTTAGTTTTGATGATGGCTAACTTATGAAGGTTAATTTGCTAATGATCTTGTGTTTAATAAGTTTCAAAAATTGATCAAGATCTTAATAGAGATTTGACTTCAACAAGAGATTCACAGTCAAAGTGTTGAAGCAAACAAGTGTTGACTCAAGAGCTCACATCGCAACGATCGCATCTAGCTCCTTTGGATCAAGTTTGGATCGAGTCGGCTTGGAGAAGGAGTTCTATAGGAAGACTTCAGTTTGTTTTTTTTTTTTTTTAAATCTTATGTAAGGATAGCTTAGTTTTGATATGCTCAAGTATACACACACAAGTTCAATAGTTTCGATTTCGGTTTAACCGGTTTTTGGATTTTCAAGAATATATTCCTCGTTTTCATGAATAGATAGAATCAAAAGAAGTTTTACATAGTTTATAAGTATGTTAGATTTCATCCATATACATTATTGTTTCATATTGTAAAAAAACTTATTTTGATGATTCTAAGTTCATGTGTTTCAAGTTTTGTTCTTTAAAAAAACTTAGTTTTGGATTTAATGTCAAAAACATATATATATCTTTTTATATGTGTATTGGATTCTATTCATACACACTATATATCAAATGTGTTTCAATATCTTATTTTTGTATTTGAACAAAATTTTGAGAAATAGTTTTTCATTTTGAAGTCCTCTCAAAAACTGTTGAAGATAAAAATAAAACGAGTTTTAAAAATACTGTTTTTTGTTTCAAACTTAATTTTTAATACCTCAAAAATAGTTCAAATTGTTTTTAATATGGGTTGATCCTTGATCAAAGATATTTGTGTTTCAATTGCTTACATGAATTTATTTTTGTAGATTTTATGCGATTTTATGTGATTTTATGGGTATTTACAAGACCAAGTTTTCAAAACCTAAAACCCAGCCTGAGACCACTGGCGGTCAACCGACCGGTCGACCGGGCGATCAATCGATGTGCACAGGACGTGCACAAGGCTCTGGCCATTAGGCCGGTCGACCGGGCGGTCGACCGTTCCAGAGAGTCTGCTATCTGGAAATGGCCCCGGTCGACCGACCGGTCTACCGATCGGAGAGACTAGCTCTCTGGCTCTGGCCTCGGTCGACCGGGCGGTAGACCGACAGGAAAATTACCTTGGGATATCGATCAAAAACCTCAATGGTCAGAAATCTGACCGTTGGCCTGTCGATCGACAGGTCATTCTAGACATGTTTGGACCCCCAACGGCTATATTTGGGAATCCTATAAATATGGGTTCCCTTGGCTTGTTTCTCTTAAGATTTTTAACAACAATTTTTTCCATCTTCTCAAGTGTTTTCAGCAAGTTTTCAAAATAAGTTTTTGTGCCAAAAATTCTCTTATCTTAATTTGTTTCAAAGTTTTTGGAAAATCAAAGAAAACAAATATTTGAGAATTCTAGTTTTGTTCTTCATTTTCTTACCTATCAAGAAGTTTTTCCTAAGAGTTTTTCTTTGTTGTTTCTTTCCAAAATACTTTGTTTTTCTCACACTTAAGCTATCATTCTATTTCTATCTTTAGGATCTTGTTTTTGTGAAAAAAATTGTTTATGATCCTTTGAGATCACCAAGACTGAGTTTGTGATCATTGGATCACCAAGTTGTAAACTTTTTCTTTGCTTTAGCTTTGTGCCTTGCCTCTTGTGTAGAGGTGATTGTGTTAGAGGGAGGAGTTGTGTACTCCCGGTGTTGAGTCGTAATTCCTCGGCGGAGGTCCTTTTGCGGAAGGTCCTGTGTGAACATAGTGGAAATCCTTCTGTGTGAAGGTGGGGACGTAGAGCAGTGGCTCGAACCTCGAAATATATCTTGGTGTTTGCGTTTGATCCACTATCTCTCAACTCTATCTCTTGTATATCTTGCTTGCTTTACATTATTCATATTCATATGCTAGATATAGTTTGTGTGTGCTCACACTTATGTTCAACCAATAGAGCTTATTAAAGCAGCTCAACTCTTAGTCTAGAAGAATCTAGAGGAGTAGCTCCAGAGCCCATCACGGAGAATTCAGACTCACTCTTAGTTGAAAAACACCTAGAGGGGGGGGTGAATAGGTGTTAATGCTAATCAAATGCACTTTTAAAACTAATTAAGATGTATGATGCAAGCGGTCACTCAAAATAAGAAATTGAAGCCGAATTCCCGGTGAAGGGCTCTAGAACTTCTCCTCTTTGATTCCTCTAGATGATGAGTTGAGATGCTTAATTGCTTCCTTGTTGATATGAGTATTAACCGAAAATGCAAGAAGATGAAATGAATGCAATATTGAAAAACAAGACAAATAGTATCACAAGTATAAGAATATAAAGCAACAATGAGCAAGAAGAAAAACAATCGCAAACACAAGAGAATTTGTTTCGAGGTTCGATCCACTGCTCTACGTCCCCGCCTTCAACACTATGAAGGATTTCCACTAAATCCACAAAGGGAATTTCCATACAGGAACCTTACACCCAAGAGGATCACAATTGGTCTACACAAGACCGGAGTACCCAACTCCAATAATACTATCCTCTACACAAGAGGAACCACAACTCAATGGAATACAAGTCACTTGGTGATCTAGAAAGACCATAAACACTCTCTTACAACTTTTTATATAGTGGAGCATGATTTTTGTCTCAAGAAGTAAAGTGAGAGAAAAATTTTAGTAGTAAAGATTTAGAAGACTTGAAAACCAACTGAAAAATTGTGTAATTGAAAGAACTTTGAAAATGGAAAGCTATGAAACACTTCTTCTCTTTAAAACACTTGAAACTTGGATATTTTTCTTGTGGAAAATCAAAGACCCATAACCTCTATTTATAGGCAAAGGATAAATACCATTCATAAGTGTTACTAGGCCATTGGGGGTGAGTTTAACCACTTGGAAACAAGAAATAGCCGTTGGAACCCATAAAGACAAAACAGATCAGAAATAGAGCCGTTGGTGCCAGTCTGGACAGCTGTCGGTCGACCGGCAAGCCACTTGGAAAATAACCATTGGCTCCGGTCGATCGCCCGGTCGACCGTAGGTCAATTTTTAAAACAGATTTTTGAACGGCCGGTCGACCGGCCCGGTGGACCGGCACAACCCGAGAGCAAGGGTCATGCAGTCAGTCGACCTGTCGGTCGACTGCAGGGATTGATGGTCGACCGACCGGTCAACTGGCAAACGTGCACAGACATGCACGCCTACGGCCATAAGGCCCGGTCGACCGATCGGTTGACCGTTTTGGCCTGAAACAACTACGGTCGACCGCCCGGTCGACCGGAATGGCCTGAAATAGGATTTAAACAGAGTTTTGATCTTTAAAATATTTTAAAATATTTTGAATTGGATTGAGGGTTATGTAGCATAGTATAAGAGATAAAATACATGTTCTAAACTAGATATAAAAATTTGAAGAATTAAGAAAAATGTATTAATACCAAACATGCAACAAAAACCAACATTACCCAAAACTTGTATTTTTGAAAAGTGTATTATTGTGTGTGTAACTTCTTGAGCACTTCTATCATATCCTTACTCTTTAACATACTAAATTCTTACAAGGGTCTAGGAGACTACAAGATCTTCAATCGGCTTTTCATTTGCATCGTTGAATAACTTGAATTCTTAATCCTGTTTTTGAGTCATCTTGAGTCAACACCACCTTCCTTTAGGGGAAGAAACTTCTTTAATCCTTAGAACCCTGAAATAATCTTAATCATTCAAACTTGATTAGTACAAATAACTATATATGTTTTGTGATCATCAAAACTCTAAAACTAGGTGATTGTAACCTTGGGCCAACAATCTCCCCCTCTTTGATGATGACAAAACGTATGAGTTATTTACAAAAAAAATGGGAAAGGAGCTTGAAAACGCTCCTCCTCAAATCATGCTATCTATCAAGTAAGAAAAGAAATGTTCTTTACAAATTATAACAAAAATGAATTGTAAGGTATGCATGAAAAAAGAAATAATAACTCAAAAGTATTTCTCCCCCTTTTGTCATGCATCAAAAAGGGTCTAGTCAACAAAACATTTATGAAAAATACTTGCAAAAATTTCATGAATCCAGAATACAAACATTTAATTCACCACAAATAAATGAAAATCTATTATAATATAGTGGTTTGGTAAAAATGTCCGCAAGTTAAAAATTGGTGGAAACATAATCAATTTCAATATCACCTTTCTCATAATGATCTCTAAGAAAGTGATATCGAATGTCAATGTGCTTTGTCTTACTATGTTGATTTGCATTTTGTCATATGACTAGTACTAGTATTATCACAAAATATTTTAATGTGGTCATAATGCAAACCATAGTCAAGGAGAGTATGTTTCATCCAAAAGACTTGTGCGCAACAAGCCCCGGCCGCAACATACTCTGCCTTGGCGGTTGAGAGGGCTATAGAATTTTGCTTCTTGGAAGACCATGAAACAAGGCAATTTCCTAGAAACTGACAGGTTCCACTAGTACTCTTCCTATCCACACCACAACCCGCATAGTCGGCATCCGAAAAACTCATGGATAATTATCCGGTCTTTGGATACCACAAACCCATTCCAATGGTGCCCTTAAGATATCTAATAATGTGTTTTACCGCAATCAAATGGGACTCTTTAGGACACGATTGAAATCGAGCACAAAGACAAACACTAAACATAATGTCCGACCTGCTAGCCGTTAAATATAATAAACTACCAATCATGCTACGATAGAGTTTAATGTCTACATTTATACCTTGTTCATTCTTGTCAAGCTTTGTTATGGTAGCCATGGGAGTTTTGCTTGTCTTAGCCCCTTCAAGCCCAAATTTCTTGATGAGTCCCTTCGTGTACTTGGCTTGATTTATAAAAATTCTATCACTCCTTTGCTTGATTTGGAGTCCATGGAAGTAGTTAAGCCCGCCCATCATAGACATCTCAAATTCCTCCTTCATACATAATTCAAAATCTTTGCAAAGTTTTTCATTAGTAGAACCAAATATAATATCATTAACATATATTTGAATAATAAGAATATCCTTTTCAACATGTTTAGTAAACAAGGTGGTATCTATTGTTCCTTTAGAAAAACCATTAGAAATAAGAAATGATGAAAGTCTTTCATACCAAGCTCTAGGAGCTTGTTTTAAACCATATAAAGCTCTGTCTAGTTTGAAAATAAAATTCAGATGTATAGGATCAACAAACCCGCGGGGTTGTTCAACATACACCTTATCTTCAATAAATCTATTTAAAAATGCACTTTTGACATCCATTTGAAAAAGTTTGAAATCTTTATAGGAAACAAAAGCAAGTGTTATCCGTATGGCTTCAAACCGTGTTACGGGTGCAAAGGTTTCCTCAAAATCGATACCTTCGATTTGAGTGTAATCTTGGCCACTAACCTAGCTTTATTCCTAAGAACATTGTTGGCCCAAAGGCTTTCCACCCTAGTTTTGATGATGATTAACTCATGTAGTTATGTTTACTAATATTCTTGTGATTTTAAGTTTCAGATCAATTAGTAAGATATTAGTTGGTGATTAGCTTCAACAAGAAGTTAGAAGCTTTTCATGGTGATTCCGGTGCCAAAGCTTAAAGATCTTTCATTTGCACTCGGTGGATCACGGAGTTTGGAGCAAGTCTACTTGAAGATGAAGATCGTCAAGAAGACTTAGGTATCCTAATTTAGATAGTGTGTTTTAGATCCATTTGTAAAGCTTAGTATAGTTGATATGCTCAAGTGCACAATACACACTCGTTTTGATTTTTGATATTGGTTTTCATGAATAGTAGATCAAAACAAGTTTAAATAGTTCTTATGTATATTAGATATGTTCTAGATATACATACATGCTTAACTTCTTATACAAACTTATTTTGACTATCCTAATCATGTTTTGGAAAAATCAAGTTTGATAAAAATCAAGTGTTGGTTTTTGATAAAATTTGCAAGGCACAAAAAATGATTGAATATGTTGATATATGTCTTGAAATTTTTATCACAAGTTTGTGTTTTAATATAAAATGATAAAACAATTTTTATGATATTTTTAAAAGAGATAAAAGTATTTTCAAAATATGTTTTATATCAGATTTTCTGTTCTGGCTTCAGCCAAGTCGACTAGTCGACCAACCAAGTCGACTAGGGCTGAAGTCGGTCGACCGGCTGGGTCGACCGCGTGCACGCCATGACTGACAGTTTGCCGGTCGACCGAGCGGGTCGACCGGACCTGAGAGCAGAGCTCTCTGTTTGTTTGGGTCGACCGGGCGGTCGACCGGGTTGCCCCAACGGTCACATTTCTGACCGTGGCGGTCGACCGAGCCGGCCGACCGCCAGCCTGTCAGGCTGCCACATCAGCCTAACGGCTAGTTTCTATTTTGACCTATAGAAACCCCATTTCTTTGAGATTTTGGCTAAGGTTTTTACAAGAGAAAAATTCCCAGTTTCCCTGAGTTTAAAACAAGTTTTCAAAAGTGTTTTTGCTTTAAACTTCCAATCTTATTTGTTTTAGGTTTTTAGAAAAATCAAAGAAAAGAGAATTTTGGGAGATTTGTCTTGGCTTTCATTTTCTATCATTTGCAAGAGTTTTCCCAAGTAGTTTTCTTTGAGTTCTTGTTTTCCAAACACCTAGTTTTCCACACTTGAGCTATCACCTATCCTAATCTATGAGGATCTTGTTTTTGTGGAAAAAGAGAGTTTGTGGTTGAAGGAAACCACTTGTTGTAAAATCCTTGCTTTGATTGGGTTGCTCCCTCTTTGGTATAGTTGAGGATTATGGTTTACTCCCTCTAGTGAGAGGTGGAGTTGGTTGTTGTTTGCTCCCTCTAGTGAGAGGTGGAGTTGGAGTTTGTAACCCTCTTCGGTAGAGGTGTTGTGGTTGTATTGGCTACGGGCCTACCCCTCGGTTGTGAGGTGGTGTTTGTATTAAGAGAGGAGTTCGGTACTCCTTGTGTTGTAACAAATCCTTCTCGGTGAAGGTTCCCTCGGTGGGAGTCCTCGGTGGACAGATAGTGGATTGGAAATCCTACACGGTGGTGTAGGCGGGATGTAGTGCAAGGTGCTCGAACCTCGAAACATATCTTGGTGTTTGCGTTTGATCCACTTGTCTCTCTAACTCTCTCTCTTGTTTATTTGTGCAAAGCATCATTCATATCATATCATCATTCTTGCTTGTGTTGCCTTGCATTATTTCATATTGCTATTCATCCTTATATGCTTGGCTTGATTGTGTGTGTGCCTCACTTGTACTTAATCAATAAGAGCTTCACATAGCACCTCAACCCATATCTAGGGGAATCAAGAGGAGTTAGTCCAGAGCCCTTCACGGGGAATTCGGCTACACTTATTGATTGTACTAAGTGTGATTGCAAAATTTGCATTAGCTTCCGCATTTAGCGCACTTAGTTTTGCATTTAGTTCTAGATTAGCACTAACACCTATTCACCCCCCTCTAGATGTTTTTAATTGGTATCAGAGCTAGTGCTCCTGATACTTAGGCTTAACATCCTAGGAGTGAGATCCATTTGGTTGCTAATCTACATTCGCATTTGCTTGTTTGCACACTATTTGTTTTGCACACTCATCATGGATTGCTTGTCACCTCCCATGTTCGATGTCTCCAACATTGACACATGGAAATGTAGGATGTCCATGTATTTGAAAGCCCTAGGACATAAAGTTCACCTTGACATTACTAAGGAATTCTACCTTAGTCATAGCAAGCATATTAAGGCCAATGCATTAGCCCTAAATGCACTTAGAGCATAACTTCACAAAGATTATTTACATGTGTTTGCTCACTATGATTCGGTTTGACTTCTCCCGAGCTACCAAAGATTATTGAAAAGAGGAGAAGATCTAGAAGAGATGAGTCCGAAGAATATTGCTTCATGGTCCAAGGAATGACTCCCTTGAGGTACACTCGGACACTCAACTAGATGCTAGTTCAAATTCATATTGCCATGATTGTTTAGAAGCACAAGCTATGAATGATGAACTTGCTAAAAATTGTGAAAATTTGATTTCTAAATACAAAATATTGAAAAAGGAGAATCTTGTTTTAAAAGAAGAAAATAAAATTTGTCTTCTAAAATAGAGATTGTTTTGCAAGAGAAGGAAGAGGTTTCTAGCGTATATGACTCACTTAGATCTCAACTAGACCTTGTTTTAAAAGAAATTGATTGTTTGAAAAATAAAAATGATTGTAATGATATTTTAAAGAAGAATGAAAACTTGTCTTCTAAAGTAGATTTTGTTTTAAAGAGAATGTTGCTTTGAAAAATAAAATTATTTCTATTTCAAATGAGTTGAATGTTTGTTTAGATAAAAATATTATTTTACAAAATAAAATTGATGCACATGTTTGCCATACTAGGGTAGCTTCACCTAGATCACCCATTGCATGCAGTTCTTCTTCTAAGATTAATGATGATATTTGTTTGTTGAAGAAGAAAGTGGATTGTTTGGGCTCCACTATGAGCCAATGTGCCATGAACCACACACGCTTGGAATCCTTGGTTTGAAAGAAATAAGTTTCAACTTTTATGCATGCACACCCTCCACGGCATACACATGCTCCTCACTGACACCATCACACTATGTATGCTCATGTGTACACTTGTATACATTGTGGACGTAAGGGCCACCTTGCTAAATTTTGCTTTGATAGATTACATAATGTAAATTTAGCAAAGAAGTTTGTTTGGGTTAGAAAAGGTACTAACCCCCATGGACCCAATAAGATATGGGTACCAAAGACCACCCCTCCTTTATTTGATGTAGGTGTGGGTTCTCACATGACGTGTGAGTTGCCGTACCTTGGAGTAGATGCATTCCGTGCTTAAAGAGAATCAATTGGATGCATCACTTTCAAGGGAAGTTTGGTGGGAGGATCACCTTGGTTTGGAGAATTAGAGAAGTGCCCTCATCGGTTTTGGTATAAATCTCTAACTCCCATATATATTGTTTACATACTTTCCATGTTTATCTTTCATAGCATGTTTTATTGTTTAGTGATTATCATGTAAATGTCATGTCAATTAGATTCTTGACATACATGTATAGTATTTGAGACACCCATGTTTAATATGGATTATTATTTTGTGTTCTCGTATTTGATAAGCTATCATGTACATCATAAATCTAATAACATGTGGATATTCATAATAATCATGTTTATGTTTATCATGTTGATTTTTATATCTTGATTTTATGCTTCATGTGTTGATTACATGTTTAGATGTTAGTTTTCATTAAGACTAGAATTTATACTTGTGCATATAGTGGGCCACAAATAAATCTATATACGTTTGGGCTTGATTGCTTATTTGAACCCTTTAGATGTGCTAGTATAGTCTAGTTTTGATGATCCATACATTTTAGACTTGTATTCATATTTTTGGATTTGTTTTATGATTGTGTGTTTCACTTCATGTATATGTGTATTTTGCCAAACTTTAAGATATACATGTATACCTCTTTGAGTCATTTGTCTTTCATGCAAATCTATATATGGACTCAATTGTGTTTAGGGATATGTATGTATACTTATTGTGTTGACAATTTATACATATACCTTGAAATGAAATTTGTTTTGGTGAAAATTTAGTTTTTCTTGATTTCGTGTTTATTTGTTTAACTTCATGTATATGTCTATCTTGCCCAAACTATTAGATATACATGTTTATCCTTTTGAGCCACGTGCCTTCATGCATATATAATTTGTGGACTCTTTATGTTTGGATATGTATGTATATTTTAATTTGTACTTGACATACATATGCCGTGAAGATTAAATAAGTTTTGATGATTTTCGTGTTTTTACTGTTTAAGGAATAATTGAGCTTAATGAAAAATTTTCATGATTATGATCCTCACATTTTATTTGTACACTCACATTTATTGCTTACTCATGTTTTGTCTTCATGAGTCATATTTATGCTTCATTGACTTGAGTGTTGACTATCATGTGGATTTCTTATTTCATAAAAAACTATTTTGTTTTATTCCTTACTTGAAGGATTTCGCACTAGTGAACAAGTTTTTCATTTTGACTAGTTCGTATTCTTCAATTTGGTAGTGATTTTTAAACAAAACTACATTTTTAAATCTATTTTTGAAAACCCCTACCATCCAAGGGCGGATGGATGGGAGATCATGTTCATGTATGCCTTAAAGTGAAAATCATTTAAAACTTGAACCATGATTGGGTGGTAGATTATATGAGATATACACTTGATTATTATTGTTGATTAAATTGGTATCATTGAACTCTTTCAATTGGTATCAATTTTGACATTTTTGGTATACTCATATATTTGTTTATGTATGTATGCTTTACTTTCAATGGTATCAATTTCTATTGGTATCTAATTTTCATACATATATGTTTTATTTGTGCTCAAGATATAAATTTTCACAAATCTTATTTATGCTAGAGCTTGAGCTTCAACTTTATTTCAATTGATTTAGTTTTCAATTGATATCTTATTTCAAGCCTACGCATAGTTTTTCTTGGTATTTCATAAAGGGGGAGAAAATTCGATTTTCATATTTCAATTGGTATTTGTATTTCTTATGATAGAAAATAGTCATTTCAAATGTTTATATGGCTTAAAAAGAAAAATACTATCTTTTGATATCAAGATGTCTTGTGTTTTAAATTGGTATCTAAAAATTTTGTTTAAGAAAAATAAAAAATGTTTTGATGTGTATTTCCTATATGCAAGGAGAGCTTAACATCTCTTCTACATATAGATTCATGTTGAGTGTATTGTATATTGAAGAGCTTGACAACTCTTCTTTATGTGGTACACGTGTGTAGGGGGAGCTTCACATCTCCTCTTATGCATTACATATTATACGTTATGTGAATTAGGGCTTGTCATCCTTTCTTCATGTAATGTATATGTGTAGGGAAGCTAACTTAACGTCTTCCTCTTCATGAATGTATATAGCATATACCATTTGTTGATTGACCTATGTTTACTTTTAATTGGTATCAAGATGCTTCATTGATATATTTTTAATTGATATCATGTTTGTAGTCACCCCTTATTGACTTTGTGTAACGCCCCGATCCTAAAGATACGGAGACGTTATGGCGACGCATATATGCGAGGAAAATACCCCACGTATACACGCTAAGCCTCAATTGTAACCTGAACAAGCTATAAATCAGAACTAAAATAATCATCGATCACTGCAATAATACATATAGTCAACCACACGTGATATCATATGAATCAAGAGTTAGAATAGTGACTGGAATAAGAACTGAGCTGATATGACAAGAATCAGGAAGTAATATGAAAGCTAAAAAGATAAGAGTACCAGAATAGAATAGGAAGAAGCTCCAGCTATTCGCAAAGCGTACCGTCTCATCGAATACCTGCACATTAGAAACAATCGTCCAATATCTGGACGTGCAAATCCAGGGTCGTCAGAACGCGACCATAATGAGTGTGTGTGTAAAGGGGAAAGAACTCGTGCAGAAGAAACAATGTGCATAAATAGAAGTAAGAGCAACAGTAAATAGAAAAGGCTAAATAATAAGATAAATATCTGAACAGTAATACACATGATAATAACATGAATAAAGGTAGAATATAACTAGCACAACTGTAAATATGCAATCAATGTCAAGGCGTGTAATCTATCACATGTCACTAGGTTGGTATCCAAGTCTGGTCATAAGTCTGGTCCTGGTCACAATCATGGGTCTAACATAGTGATATATAAATATACAATCAGGTGATTACGTTCAGTCACAAAGTATCAACAGTTTATTATTAATTATGTCAGCGAACACCAATTGTCACACATAATAGACGCATCCCATACTACGCCTACCACACATGCCAATCAATGCCCTAAATTATTGAAACTGATCGGTTGGAGACATTGTCCATGCTTTAGGTGGGTCCCGTGCATACCCGGGACCACGGCCCAGACTCCTGACGCTGAACCAGGACCTACCGCAAGGTAGTCAGGAACATGTAAACAGAAACATGTACATGTATAACATGTATAACAGGAAACATGACGGGGTGCCAGTCACCCCACGGGAACCCTGCAGTGAAACCCTCTTTCGGCTGCGCAACCTAAATCCTAGGTCCACCCAAAATACGGACGCTGTCTCCTCCATCAATCTCCCAAATCCCAGTGTAAGTTGTTTGTTATCATGTTTTAGTTTATCAAGATTATTTAGTATACATGTTACTTAAATCTCTGGGATGACTCAGTGGTGGTCACGGTAACAATATCAACATGTGAAAGTCAGGGTACCGGTATAACAGGAATATAATATATATCAAGGTACAGGATACCGGTATAACAGGAATATGTATAACAAGTGAACATGCGGGTGTTATTACCGTGTAATAATATTTTCCCAGCAAATTCAGTAACATGAACATGATAGTTGTCAGGTAGATATTAAGCATAGTAAGTCAAGTTTTACAGGTAAAACAAGATATCCAAGATGAGTAATGACCTACTGTCATGAACAGAATAATCCAAGCAATGTATGTATTCAACTCATTCCTCCAAGTCATCGATATTTCTAAATCACAACTCAACTAAGATGGTCACATCTAACTACTGATCAATCTCCAATGTAAATAACATGAATCCCAGGTCAATTCAAATTCTAACTAAGTCTATACACTGATCCATGTATCAAGAAATCCAGTCTCCTATATCATAACAAGTCCATCATCAATACCCAAATGAATCATCACTTAAATCATTACCAATAAATGAATATCAAGTCTGGAAAGTACTCTACTTGAAATATATCAAGCTCATCTTAATGCATATCAGGTTTAACCATAAAGAATGTAAATCCAATATCATCTATAACACAAGTTCAGTCCAACTCTGAATAAGTCCATATATCATCCAATCATCAAGATCTCTAATCCTTTGATATTGATAAGGTAAGATCATATCTAACATGTCCTCAAATAGCTGCAACATAGAATGGCTACTACTGATATTTAACATCAATGACATATCATCAACAAATCTCATAAACTCAACTACAGATCCAAGTCATCACAACCAACTCATATTCCAATGGTTACTTGATCCTCTAATACCAATACACATCGAGTAATCAGATGCAATAGTTGTTGTTCCAACATATGTCCATCATCAGTACTAGTCTACTCACTCTGACATCTATATCTGATTCATAAGACTTCACAATTCCCTCTTCTATAAGTATCAATTATGATGTCCCAACACACGGTACCACAACATATCATATACATGCATCCAAATTCCATCATGATATCTTGATACTAGGTACTATAACATGTACATGCATCTAAGTTCTATTGATCAAGTCATTCCATCCAATATCCATCTCTCAAAGTCATGAACACCATCTATACTCATAACACAACTCATAGGTAAGGTCTACCATCCATCAGGTGTCTATACAAAACAATCAGAACCAACTTAGTCGACTGGAGAGGTAGTCCAAGTCGACTAGGGGCAAGGAAAGTCGACTGTACAGGTAAACCAAGTCGACTGATACAGATACAAGATGTTACACACTTCCAGGTCACATAATTAGTCGACTAGGGGTCTGGATATAGTCGACTAATATATGGATTAGTCGACTAATAGATATGGGCAAGTCGACTAGCCTTCTGCCAGAACAGAGGACAGAGGCACTACAACGCCTAATCTCCCACACAATAAAATATGTATAAGTCTCCTCTCTCGCACACATCAACATACACAATGCCCCTATTATTCTATGTACACAATTGAATCAAAAAAGAATCAATACATATAAAGAAACGGAACCGAAAGGAGTAAACACTCACAATATAGAATTATAGAAGGAAGAGGAAACACTCACCTGAGATCAATCCAAGTCCTGAGCACTGAAATTACAAGGCCTTGATAAATCTACATGAATTATTCAATAGGAATTGTTAGATTTTTAAAAAGATATTTTACTTGGGAGTTATAAGGGATTTAATCTTGATTAATTAGTTTAGAGGGGTTAGAAATATGATTCTTTAGGTTTAATGAATTTAGTAGATTTAATTTAAACCAATTCTAATTTTTGTTGGATTTTTAATAGGCTTAATCTTTAAAATAATTAAATATAAGCAATAAGAGTCTACAAGTCATACATAATACTAAGACTAACAATGATAATAAATCAAGTTAGCAAATAATACTAAAATAACTAGTAAAATAAAATAAATTCTTGTAGAAAAATAAAAATACAGTATTATTAGACTAGAGATATTACATTTTGTTTTTTTGTTTTAGACAAAAAGGGGGAGAACATTTTTTTTTATTATTTTGATTGACAAAAAGGAGGAGAAAGATTTTTACCCCTCATTTTATTTATTGTTTTGATTTTTACCCCTTTGTTGATGATTGACAAAAAGGGGGAGAAAGATTTTGAGTTTATATATGCATATTTGTGTTTTTGCATATATTGAGTTCATGCATAAGCAAATAAACAATAAGATATGAAAAATATGTTTAATGCATGTTTAATGCATGTCTCTTGTTTGGAATCATAAGCTTTCATTGCATATTTATTTATTCATTTGTTATGCATGAGTTAAGGGGGAGCTTCTTTGAAGCTTAACTTTAATCCATGCATATATAACTCCATGAGTTTTGTCATCATCAAAAAGGGGGAGATTGTTGGCCCAAAGGCTTTCCACCCTAGTTTTGATGATGATTAACTCATGTAGTTATGTTTACTAATATTCTTGTGATTTTAAGTTTCAGATCAATTAGCAAGATATTAGTTGGTGATTAGCTTCAACAAGGAGTTTAGAAGCTTTTCATGGTGATTACGGTGCCAAAGCTTAAAGATCTTTCATTTGATCACGGAGTTTGGAGCAAGTCTACTTGAAGATGAAGATCGTCAAGAAGACTTAGGTATCCTAGTTTAGATAGTGTGTTTTAGATCCATTTGTAAAGCTTAGTATAGTTGATATGCTCAAGTGCACAATACACACTCATTTTGATTTTTGATATTGGTTTTCATGAATAGTAGATCAAAACAAGTTTAAATAGTTCTTATGTATATTAGATATGTTCTAGATATACATACATGCTTAACTTCTTATACAAACTTATTTTGACTATCCTATTCATGTTTTGGAAAAATCAAGTTTGATAAAAATCAAGTGTTGGCTTTTGATAAAATTTGCAAGATACAAAAATGATTGAATATGTTGATATATGTCTTGAAATTTTTATCACAAGTTTGTGTTTTAATATAAAATGATAAAACAATTTTTATGGTATTTTTAAAGAGATAAAAGTATTTTCAAAATATGTTTTATATCAGATTTTCTGTTCTGGCTTCAGCCAAGTCGACTAGTCGACCAACCAAGTCGACTAGGGCTGAAGTCGGTTGACCGGCTGGGTCGACCGACGTGCACGAACGTGCACGCCTTGACTGGCAGTTTGCCGTTCGACCGAGCGGGTCGACCGGACCTGAGAGCAGAGCTCTCTGTTTGTTTGGGTCGACCGAGCGGTCGACCGAGTTGCCCCCCCAACGGTCATATTTCTGAATGTTGGCGGTCGGCCGGCCCGGCCGACCGCCAGCCTGTCAGGCTGCCACATCAGCCTAACGGCTAGTTTCTGTTTTGGCCTATATAAACCCCATTTCTTTGGGATTTTGGCTAAGGTTTTTACAAGAGAAAAATTCGCAGTTTCCCTGAGTTTAAAACAAGTTTTCAAAAGTGTTTTTGGGCTTTAAACTTCCAATCTTATTTGTTTTAGGTTTTTGAAAAAATCAAAGAAAGAGAATTTTGGGAGATTTGTCTTGGCTTTCATTTTCTATCATTTGCAAGAGTTTTCCCAAGTATTTTTCTTTGAGTTCTTGTTTTCCAAACACCTAGTTTTTCACACTTGAGCTATCACCTATCCTAATCTATTAGGATCTTATTTTTGTGGAAAAAGAGAGTTTGTGGTTGAAGGAAACCACTTGTTGTAAAACCCTTGCTTTGATTGGGTTGCTCCCTCTTTGGTAGAGGTTGAGGATTGTGGTTTACTCCCTCTAGTGAGAGGTGGAGTTGGTTGTTGTTTGCTCCCTCTAGTGAGAGGTGGAGTTGGAGTTTGTAACCCTCTTCGGTAGAGCTGTTGTGGTTGTATTGGCTACGGGCCTACCCCTCGGTTGTGAGGTGGTGTTTGTATTAAGAGAGGAGTTCGGTACTCCATGTGTTGTAACAAATCCTTCTCGGTGAAGGTTCCCTCGGTGGGAGTCCTCGGTGGACAGATAGTGGATTGAAAATCCTACACGGTGGTGTAGGCGGGGATGTAGAGCAAGGTGCTCGAACCTCGAAACATATCTTGGTGTTTGCGTTTGATCCACTTGTCTCTCTAACTCTCTCTCTTGTTTATTTGTGCAAAGCATCATTCATATCATATCATCATTCTTGCTTGTGTTGCCTTGCATTATTTCATATTGCTATTCATCCTTATATGCTTGGCTTGATTGTGTGTGTGCCTCACTTGTACTTAATCAACAAGAGCTTCACATAGCACCTCAACCCATATCTAGGGGAATCAAGAGGAGTTAGTCCAGAGCCCTTCACGTGGAATTCGGCTACACTTGTTGATTGTACTAAGTGTGATTGCAAAATTTGCATTAGCTTCCGCATTTAGCGCACTTAGTTTTGCATTTAGTTCTAGATTAGCACTAACACCTATTCACCCCCCTCTAGGTGTTTTTCTCATTGCCTGACTCATCCAACTTGTTCCTAAAAATCCATTTAGTACTAATTGTTGGTCTATCATGGGGTCTAGGGACAAGATGCCAAACTTGATTGCGCTCAAATTGATTGAGCTCCTCTTGCATGGCAAGCAACCAATATGAGTCGCCCTCAGCTTCGAAGATGTTCTTTGGTTCAAAATGAGAAATAAAAGCATAATGGCCACAAAGATCATAGAGTTTAGAACGAGTAGTTACCCCTTTTGATACATCACCTATAATTAGATCCTTGGGATGATGTGGAGTGAATCTTCAATCTTTTGGAAGTGGTTGTGTTGGCTCCACTTCAACTTCTTGAACTTTACTTTGCACATCAATCTTAGGCTTGTCTTCTTGTATAGGTGAGTCCTTCAAGGTGATCCTCTCTATGTTTTCACGTAAGGAATCTATTTCTATAACATTCTCAACAAAAATATTAGATTCCTCAAACTTTATATATATAGATTATTCAATAGTCATAGAAGATTTATTGAAGACTCTATAGGCTTTACTAGTGTTAGAGTAACCAACAAAAATAGCTTCATAGGATTTTGTATCAAACTTACCCAAATTGTCTTTAGTATTTAAAACAAAACATTTACAATCAAAAACTTTAAAATAAGAAATATTTGATTTTCTTGAATAGTAAATTTCGAAAGAAGTTTTAGAAGTGTTTTTGCATAAGAAAACCCTATTTGATATGTAACAAGATGTGTTTACGACCTCGGCCAATAGGTATGGAGGTAGACCCTATTCATTTATCCTAGTCCTAGCCATTTCTTGTAGTGTACGATTTTTTCTCTCAACTACTCCATTTTGTTGTGGAGTTCTAGGACAAGATAATTCATGTTTAACGTCATGTTCTTTGAAGTAAGTGATAAAGGATTGGCTATTGAATTCACCACCTCTATCACTCCTTATTTGTAAAATTGAAGAATCTTTTTCTTTTGCAACTCTTTTCCTAAATATTTGAAAATATGAAAAAGCTTGATTTTTATGTTCTAAAAAGAAAACCCAAGTAAAACAAGAAAAATCATCAACCAATACAAAAGCAAAACGATTCCCACTTAGACTTTTGGTTTTAGTAGGACCAAACAAATCCATATGAATTAACTCCAAGGGTCGTGGTGTCATGATATCCTTGATGGATTTGAAAGAAAACTTGGTTTGTTTCCCAAGTTGGCACGCATCGCAAATGCGGTCCTTTTCAAATTTCAAATAAGGAATACCTTTCACCGCTTTCTTGTTGTTTATTCTAGATAGTTGGTCAAAAGAAATATGGCCTAGTCTCCTATGCCACAACTAAGAGTCATCATTGAAGGCATTCAAACAAGTAGCATTGCATTGCATGTAAGACATATCAATCATGTATACATAATTTTCACGATATCTGGAAAGTATACAAGCATTAGTTTGTCTATCAAATACATTACAAGCTAAATCATCAAAAATCACATTAAAACCTTTATCATAAAGTTGACTAACACTCAAGAGATTATGCTTGAGGCCATCAACTAAAGCAACATTTTCAATCATAGGAGATGAGCCAAGTTTAATGTTACCTATACCGACAATCTTTCCTTTGGCGTCATCTCCGAAGGTGACAGTGCCACCTTCATGGTATCTTGATAGGGTTGCAAAGTTGTTGATATCCAATGTCATATGCCTTGAGTAACAACTATCAAGATACCACCGCTCCCTACGTCTTTGAGCTTTGGAGTGTACCTACATCATGTAACATAATTGTTGACTTTGGTACCCAAATTTTCTTGGGTCCTTTAATGTTAGCATTACGAACCCAAACATGATTATTTAAGGTATTTATTCTATCAAAAAAAATTAGCTAAGTGACCCTTTCGGCCACAATAGGTGCATGCATAAATTTTACCATACGTGAATGCATGATGAGTGTGTGGAGTGTGAACATGTTTTGTGTGTTTGGCATGATTTGAGTGTAAGTGTTGTGACTTATGAGCATGGGTGTGTGTAGCATGAGTTTGTTTCTTTGAGATATATTTCTTAGAAAATATAGCCTCCAATCTAGATTTATCAAATTCACATTTCTTTAAAACTTCCCTAAAGAGTTGATTTTATTCTTTAGCATAGAAATCTCATCTTTATCTATTTGTGGAAATTTAGCTTTACAAGAAATCTTATAAGCATCAAAATCTTTTTGAGTAGAAGTGAGAGTTGAAAATAATTCATTTTCTTTTGTGAGAATGAAAATTTTGTGATTAAGTGTTTCATTTTTCTTTTTCATTTTTAAATATTTCTTTTTAAGAAAATCATAATTATGAGATAATTCTTCAAAAGCTTCTCCTAATTCATCCATAGATAATTCACAATCGTCAATAGATGATTCGGGGGTTACCTTGCTTGTGTTATCATTTGTCATGAAACACATGTGGGCCGTGTCAATTTCTTCGTCGGATTTACTCTTCGAATCTCATGTAGCCTTTAAAGCCTTCTTCTTGTATGGCTTCTTGGAGGTGGAGGGTTTGCTCTTATTTTTCGGACACTCCGCAATTATGTGCCTCGGCTTCCGGCAATTGAAGCAAATGATCTTCTTTTCTTCCTTTCCTTGTCATATTCTTCTATTTTGAAATTTTGCTTTGTTGTACTTTCTCCGAACATTCTTCACAGGAAGAGAAAGATCTTCATCATCCTCTTCTTCATCATCTTCGTCGGAGTAGGAGGAAGAGCTTTTGAAAGCGATAGCTTTCTTCTTTAGAGGAACCATCTCTTCCCTAGTTTTTCTTTCCATCTCATGGGTCTTGAGGTTCCCAATGAGACCAATGAGCTCCATTTCCTCCTTGTCGTTGAGCTCCTTCAAGGTTGTAGCTTTGACTTCCCAAGATGGAGGGAGTGCACGAATGAACTTCTTCACCTTTTGATCGTTGTCAATGTCGTCACCTAGAGAAGCAAGACCGTTAGTTCTTCTTGTAAATTTTGTAACCATATCATCAATAGACTCATTTTCTTGTATGGTAAAGTTTTCATTTTAGGAACATAAGAGGTCAATTTTAGCCCTCTTTACTTGTGATGTTCCCTCATGAGTGACTAAAAGGTGAGTCCAAATCTCATATGTAGATTTGTAGTATATGACTCTAGCAATGTCATCATCATTAAGAGCTTGAAGAAAGACATAGTGTGCCTTAGAATTTGCATCAAACTCTTTCGTAGTAATATCGGACCAAGTGTCCTCATCGCCAAGGGATGCGCTAAAAGGTTTAGTCACCGCCTTTGCAACCCGGCTTCCTAAGGATTGCAAAAACACAGTCATCTTAACCTTCCATATGGAAAGTTAAGGCCATCAAACTTGGGTGGGGTCTTAATACCTTCGGCCATCTTTACTAATGTGTATGAGGATGAAATATGAAAAAGGTGATTAGCAATTAAGGATCTCTCTAAGGTTGTTAAGCCAAGAAACTAGAGACCAAAGCTTTGATACCATTGAAAAATACCTAGAGGGGGGTGAATAGGTGTTAATGCTAATCAAATGCACTTTTAAAACTAATTAAGATGCATGATGCAAGCGGTCACTCAAAACAAGAAATTGAAGACGAATTCCCGGTGAAGGGCTCTAAAACTTCTCCTCTTTGATTCCTCTAGATGTTGAATTGAGGTGCTTAATTGCTTCCTTGTTGATATAAGTATTGACCGAAAATGCAAGAAGATGAAATGAATGCAATATTAAAAAACAAGACAAATAGTATCACAAGTATAAGAATGTAAAGCAACAAAGAGCAAGAAGAAAAAAATCGAGCCACTGCTCTACGTCCCCGCCTTCAACACTATGAAGGATTTTCACTAAATCCACAAAGGAAATTTTCACACAGGAACCTTACACCCAAGGAGATCACAATTGGTCTTCACAAGACCGGAGTACCCAACTCCAACAATACTATTCTCTACACAAGAGGAACCACAACTCAATGGAACACAAGTCACTTGCTGATCTAGAAAGACCAGAAACACTCTCTTACAACTTCTTATAAAGTAGAGTATAATTTTTGGCTCAAGAAGTAAAGTGAGAGAAAAATTTCAGTAGTAAAGATTTAGAAGACTAGAAAACCATTTGAAAAATTTTGCAATTGAAAGAACTTTGAAAATGGAAAGCTATAAAACACTTCTTCTCTTTAAAACACTTGAAACTTGGATATTTTTCTTGTGGAAAACCAAAGACCCATGACCTTTATTTATAGGCAAAGGATAAATACCATTCATAAGTGTTACTAGGTCATTAGGGGTGAGTTTAACCACTTGGAAATAAGAAATAGTCGTTGGAACCTATAAAGAACAAAACAGATCAGAAATAGAGCCGTTGGTGCCAGTTTGGACAGCTGCTGGTCGACCGGCCGGCAGGCCACTTGGCAAATAGCTGTTGGCTCCGGTCAACCGCCCGATCGACCATAGGTCAATTTTTAAAATAGATTTTTGAACGGCCGATCAACCGGCCCGGTCGACCGGCACGACCCGAGAGCAAGGGTCATGCAGTCGGTCGACCGCACGTGCACAAACGTGCACGCCTACAGCCATAAGGCCCGGTCGACTGGCCGGTCTACCGTTTTGGCCTTAAACAGCTACGGTCGACCGCCTGGTTGACCGGAATGGCCTAAAATAGGATTTAAACAGATTTTTGATCTTTGAAATATTTTTAAAATATTTTGAATTGGATTGAGAGTTATGTAGCATAGTATAAGAGATAAAATACATGTTCTAAACTAGATATAAAAATTTGAAGAATTAAGAAACATGTATTAATACCAAACATGTAACAAAAACCAACATTACCCAAAACTTGTATTTTTGAAAAGTGTATTTTTGTGTGTGAAACTTCTTGAGGACTTCTATCATATCCTTACTCTTTAACATACTAAATTCTTACAAGGGTCTAGGAGACTACAAGATCTACAATCAGGCTTTTCATTTGCATCGTTGAATAATTTAAATTTTGATCCCGTTTTTGAGTCATCTTGAGTCAACACCACCTTCTTTTAGGGGAAGAAATTTCTTTAATCCTTAGAACCCTGTAATAATCTTAAACATTCAAACTTGATTAGTACAAATAACTATATATGTTTTGTGATCATCAAAACTCTAAAACCGGGTGATTGTAACCTTGGGCCAACATTAGTTACACATAGTGTGTTTGCAATTAAGTTTTTAATTCTGCATCATTTATCCTAGATTAGCTAGTACACCTATTCACCCCCCTCTAGGTGTACCTATAATTGGTATCAGAGCCTACGCTCCTAATATTCGGTTTAACCACTGAGGAGTGAGATCTTTGGATTGCTAATCTAGATTTGCTTTTGCATACATATAGTTTATGCACTCATGGATTTTCTTAGATATGTGGAAGTTTAAGATGAGTACATACCTCAAAGCCTTAGTATTGCATGTATACCTTGCCACTTCAAAGAAATCATATGTTGATAATAGAAAGCACCTAGAGGCCAATACACAAGACTTAGAGGCACTTAGCCAGACTTAGCAAAGTTTATCTGTCTTTAATTTCTCATTGTGATTCCGCTTTTGCTGTATGGAACACATTGACCTCTCTCGAGCAACAAATGACAAACTATGTGAAGAAGGAACCAAGAAGAGATGAGTCTGACCAAGCTTGCTTCATGGTCCAAGGGATTAACTCCCTTGAGGTACATTCGGATACTCATCTAGATGATAGTGCTAGCTCTTCTAATGATGATCCTGATAGTCTGGATGCCCATGCCTTAAATGAAGAGCTTTCCCTATTTTGTGAAAACTTGTTAAATAAATATAAACTTTTGAAAAAGAAAAGTTTTGAATTAAAAGAAGAAAATAAAATTTTGTTTTCTAAACTTGATATGGTTTTGCAAGAAAAAGTTGAAATTTCAAATAAAAAGGACTCAGTGAAATCCCAACTTGGCCTTGCCTTGAAAGAAAATGAATTTTTAAAAAATAAAAATAATTTTGATGTTGTTTTGAAGAATAATGAGACTTTATCTTCAAAACTTGAATTTGTTTAAAATAAAATGATTCTTTGAAGAACAAAATTGCTTTGATTTTGAAAGAATTAGATTTGGTTTCAAAAGAAAACGCTTCTTTGAAAAATGCTTTTGTTTTTCATGTTAGTTATACACCTATTGCTTCATCTTTTAGTGATAAACATGTTGCATGCTTCACTTTTTCTTCAATCATTGAAAATGATATTTGTATTTTGAAGAAGAGTGTAGATATTTTAGGCTCCACTTTGATCCATTGTGCCATGAGCCATAAGAGATTGGAATCTATGTTTCTGAAGAAACATACTCCACATATTCATGCACACAAACCACGGCATATACATGCTTCTCATGATCACACACAAGACACCATGTATGCTCGTGTGTACACTTGTACACATTGTGGACGTACGGGCCAACTTGAAAATTTTGTTATGATAGAATACATAATTCAAATTTTACAAATAAATTTGTTTGGGTTAGGAAAGGTGCTAACCCCCATGGACCCAAAAAAGTGTGGGTACTAAAATTTACCCCTATTTTATTTGTTGTAGGTGTGGGCTCTCACAAGACGTGAGAGTAGTGGTGCCTTGATGGTGGATGCATTTCGAACTCAAAGTTCATATTTATGGATGCATCACTTCAAGGGATGTTTAGGTGGGAGAACCACCATGGTTTGGAGACCTAGAGACTAGTTCTATTTGTTTTGATAACTATCTCTAACTCTTATTTTATTTATGCATTAATATTGATATTTAGCATTATTAGTTTTCATGCTCATTATATTAAATGCAATGATAATTAGACATGTGGTATACATAGATAGTCTTTGAGATACACCCATGTTCATATGAATTCATATTTTTGTGTTCTCACTATTGTTTAACTAATATGTATATCCTAGTTCTAATAGCACGTGCACTTAGCCTAATGATCATGTTTGTTTATGTTTTGCACTTCATGTTTTATTACATGTTTAGATGTAATTTTTATTAAACTTGTGTTTATACTTGTACAACTAGTGAGCCATATTTGATTATTATGTGTTTGTAGTTTGTTGCTCATTTGTACTCATTAGATGTACTTGTATAACCTTGTTTTGATGATTCTTGCATCTTAACTTAAATTCCCTATTTTTGTACATGTTTTAAAAAAAAATTGTGTTTAGCTTCATGTATATGTTAATTTTATCTAAAACTAATAGATATACATGTTTATCCTAGAGTCATTTGCTTTCATGCAAAATTTTAATATGGACTCATTTATGTTTGGGACATGTATGTATACTTTTAGTTTTAATAAAACATACATATACCTTGAAGCTAGTTTAGTTTTTTAAGTTTTGATGATTTCATTTTTTAAGGAATTTCTATTGAACTTAATTGTCTTATTTCCATGTATAAATTTCTTACATGATTCTTGCACTTTACATCATCTTGTTTACTCATGATTTTGGATTCATGAGAATCTTTTGTGCTTTATAAACTTTGAATGTCAATTATTGTGTATCTAGCATGCTTTCATGGAATATATATTTTTTTTATTCCTTACTTTAAGGATTTCATATTAATTTTCAAAATTATCATAAAACTAGTCTCGTTATTTTATAATTTGGTAAAGTTTTCAAATCCTACTTTTGAAAATGCCTACCTTCAAAGGGTGGTTGGATGGGCGACCATGCCTTGTATTCCCTTATATTTAAAAATCTATTTAAACATGTGCATGAAAGGGAGGAAGCTATGAGATATACATAATTTTCAATGAAAATTTATTTTGTATTCTCATGTTTTCAATATATGTATGGATCATATCTAAATTAACATTATATTGCTATGATACATACATATGGATGTTTTATTATGCTTTAAATATATATCCATATATTTTTAAAACAAATTATTTCTTACTAAGCCTGATTTAGTTTTTAATATCAATTGTTTTTCAATTGATATCTTTACAAGCTTATGCATTATTTTTATTGGTATTTCATAAAGGGGAGAAAATTCTTGTTTTATCTTTCAATTGGTTTTATTTTCAATTTGTACCTTACTCCCACTTTTATGATGAAAAATATCTTATTTTGGTATATGCTAACATTTTCAATATTGGTATCAATAATTTTAATTGGTATTATTCTCAATTAGGTATCTTTATTATAAAATGGTTCTAGTATTTACCTAAAAATTTAGTTTTTACTTTCCATTGGTATCATGTCTTTCTATTGGTATCGATTGGTAAAAAGGTTGTTTCACTTTCAATTAGTTTTCTTCAATTGAATGTTTATATTGATATAAAAATTTTGTTTTAAAATATGTTTTGTTGGTATTGTTTGTTTGTCTTCACCCCTTTGTTGATGAATGACAAAAGGGGGAGAAGGATTTAGGATTATATATGCATGTTTTATTAAGTGTGTGTGTGTGTGTGTGTGTGTGTGTGTGTGTATCATGTTTTTATTTGGTATCTTGAGCTACATTACATATCTTTATTGTTTTATTCATATGCATGAGTTAAGGGGGAGCTTCTATGAAGCTTATCCTTAATTAATGCATATATAATCTCATAAGTTTTGTCATCATCAAAAAGGGGGAGATTGTTGGTCCAGAGGCCTTTGACCGTAGTTTTGATGATGACTAACTTATGAAGGTTAGTTTGCTAATGATCCTGTGTTTAATAAGTTTCAGATATTAATCAAGATCTTAGTAGAGATTTGACTTCAATAAGAGATTCACAGTCAAAGTGTTGAAGCAAACAAGTATTGATTCAAGAGCTCACATCGCAATGATCGCATCTAACTCTTTTGGATCATGATTGGATCGAGTCGGCTTGGAGAAGGATTTCTACAAAAAGTCTTCGATTTGTTTAGTTTTTATTTAGATCTTGTGTAAGGATAGCTTAGTTTTGATATGCTCAAGTACACACACAAATTCAATAGTTTTAGTTTTAGTTTAACTGGTTTTTGAATTTTCAAGAATATATTTATCGTTTTCATGAATAGATAGAATCAAAAGAAGTTTTACATGATTTATATGTATATTGAATTTCATCCATATACATTATTGTTTCATATTGTAGAAAAACTTATTTTGATGATTCTAAGTTAATGTGTTTCAAGTTTTGTTCTTTAACAAAACTTAGTTTTGGATTTAATGTCAAAACATAGATATATCTTTTTATATGTATATTAGATTCTATTCATACACGCTATGCATCAAATGTGTTTCAATATCTTTTTTTTATATTTGAACAAGTTTTGAGAAATAGTTTTTCATTTTGAAGTTTTCTCAAGAAACTCTTTAAGATAAAAATAAAATGAGTTTTGAAAATACAGTTTTTTGTTTCAAGCTTAATTTTTAATGACTCGAAAATAATTCAAATTGTTTGTAATATGGGTTGATCCTTGATCAAACATATTTGTATTTCAAGTGCTTACATGAACTTATTTTTGTAGATTTTATGGGTATTTAAAAGACCATGTTTTCAAACCCTAAAACCCAGCCTGAGACAACTGGCGGTGGACCGACCGGTCGACCGAACCAGATCTCGATTGACCGGGCTGTCAACCGATGTGCACAGGATGTGCATAAGGCTCTAGCCATTGGGCCAGTCGATCGGGCGGTCAACCGTTCCAGAGAGTGTGCTCTTTGGAAATGGCCCCGGTCGACCGACCGGTGAACTGACCAGATAGACCAGCTCTCTGGTTCTGGCATCGGTTGATCGGGTGGTCGACTGACAAGAAAAGTGCCTTGGAGCGGTCGAACGGAAACCCCAACAGTCAGAAATCTGACCGCTGGCCGGTCGACCAGGCGGTCAACCGACAAGTCATTCTGGACCTGTTTGGACCCCCAAAGGCTATATTTTGGGAATCCTATAAATATGGGTTCCTTGGCTTGTTTCTCTTAAGATTTTTAACAATAATTTTTCCCATCTTCTCAAGTGTTTTCAGCAAGTTTTCAAAACAAGTTTTTGTGCAAAAAAATTCTCTTATCTTTATTTGTTTCAAAATTTTTAGAAAATCAAAGAAAATCAATATTTGGGAATTCTAGTTTTGTTCTTCATTTCCTACCTATCAAGAAGTTTTTCTCAAGAGTTTTTCTTTGTTGTTTCTTTCCAAAACACTTTGTTTTTCTCACACTTGAGCTATCATTCTATTTCTATCTATAGGATCGTGTTTTTGCGAGAAAACTATTTGTGATCCTTTAAGATCACCAAGAGAGAGTTTTGTTGGCCCAAAGGCCTATCACTCTAGTTTTGATGATGATTAACTCATGTAGTTATAGTACTAATGATCTTGTGTTTACATAGTTTCAGATTTGCTATCAAGATCTTAGTAGATATTTAGCTTCAACAAAAGAGTTTTGGAGCTAACACATGTAGATTCAATAGCTCGCACGTCAAGATCGCATCTAGCACTCGGATGGAGTCAAGCTCTTTGGATCGTGTTTGGATCGAGTTAGTTTGGAGAAGGAGCTCTACAAGAAGACTTCGGTTTGTCTAGTTTAAGTTTGTATTTAGATCTTGTATAAAGATAGATTAGTGTTGATATGCTTAAGTTCACACATACACACAAGTTCAATATGAGTGGTTTTCATTTTAACCGGTTTTGAATTTCAAATATATATGATTTTCATGAATAGATAGAATCAAAACAAGTTTAATGTATATTAGATTTCATCTATATACATCTATGCTTCATATAACTAGAAAAACTTATTTTGATGATTCTATTTCATGTGTTTAGAGTTTTGTATTTAACAAAACTTATTTTGGATCTCTGTCAAAAATATAGATATATTATTTACATGTGTATTAGATTCTATCCATACACAATATGCTTCAAATGTATTTCAATATCATATTTTTGTATTTATACAAGTTTTGGAGAAAATAGTTTTTCATTTCAAAATCCAAGTTTTGGAAAATACGGTTTCGGTTTAAAGCTTAATTTCAATATCACAAAATAGTTCAAATAGTTTGTAATATGTGTTGATTTTTGGTCACACATATTTGTTCTTCAAATATTTATAAGAACCTGTTTTTGTGAAATTTATGAGATTTTATGGCATTTTATTAGAATTAAAAAGACCAAGTTTTCTACCCTAAAATCCCAGCCAAAGCCTGCTGGCGGTCGACCGGACCGGTCGATTGATGTGCACGAGGACATGCACATGGCCAGCCTAGAAGGCCGTCGACCGGACGGTCGACCCACTGTAACTACCGAACTGTGCTGGTCGACCGACATGCTAAGCTCGGTCGACCGGGCGGTCGACCAGAAGCTCAACGGTCAGAAATTCGACCGTTAGCTGGTCGACCGGAAGGTCAATTTGGACCTTTTCTGGCGGCCAACGGCTATAATTTTGAGAAGCTATAAATAGGGCTTCTCTTGGGCTGTTTTCAACAAGATTTTTAGAGAGTTTTTCTTCACATCTTTCAAGTGTTTTGCAGTGAGTTTTAAAAGAGTTTTTGTGCCAAAAAGATTTATCTTTTATTTGTTTTAAAGTGTTAGAAAATAAAAGAAAAGAGAGTCTTTGGGGAAATTGGTTTTGATCTTTATTTCAATATCTATCTTGTGTTGTTCCCAAGTATTTTTCTTTGTTATTTTCATTTCCAAACACTTTGTTTTCTCACACTTGAGCTATCATATCTAATCCTATCTATAGGATCTTGTTTTTGTGAGGAAAATTATTTGTGGTCAATTGTGATCACCAAGAGTTGTTTGTGGTCTATTATGATCACCAAATTTGTAATCTCTTATTTGCTTTGGGTTGTGGCTATCCCTCTTGTGTGGAGGTGATTGTGGTTGAGTTTGGCTTTATGCCTATCCCTCTTGTGTAGAGGTGATTGTTGTTTGGCTTTGTGTCCATCCCTCTTGTGTAGAGGTGATTGAGTTTTGGCTTTGTGCTTTGCCTCTTGAGTAGAGGTGGTTGTGTTAGAGAGATGAGTTGTATACTCCAAATTTGTAATTGTAAATTCCTCGGTGGAGGTTCCCTTTGTGGGAGGTCCTGTGGACATAGTGAAAATCCTTCTATGTGAAGGCAGGGACGTAGCGTAGTAGCTCGAACCTCGAAACATATCTTGGTGTTTGCGTTTGATCGACTATCTCTTAACTCTGTCTCTCTTATATTTGGCATTGCTTTATATCGATCATATCATACATGCTAGATATTGTTTGTGTGTGCCCATACTTGTGTTGAATCAAGAGAGCTTCATATAGCACCTCAACTCTCAATTTAGAGAAATCTCGAGGAGATAGTCTAGAGCCCTTCACGGGGAATTCGGCTACACTCTTTGGTTACACATAGTGTGTTGCAATTTAATTTTTAATTCTGCATCATTTGCATTAGATTAGCTAGTACACCTATTCACCCCCTATAGGTGTATTTCAAGTTTGTGATCATTGGATCACAAAGTTGTAAACTTTTTCTTTGCTTTGGTTTTGTGTCTTGCCTCTTGTGTAGAGGTAATTGTGTTAGAGAGAGGAGTTGTGTACTCCCGGTGTTGAGTTGTAATTCCTCGGTGGAGATCCCTTTGTGGAAGGTCCTGTGTGGACATTGTGAAAAAATTTTCTGTGTGAAAGCGGGGACGTAGAGCAATGCCTCAACCTCGAAACATATCTTGGCGTTTACATTTGATCCACTATCTCTCAACTATATCTCTCGTATATTTTCAATTGCTTTACATTGTTCATATTCATATGCTAGATATAGTTTGTGTGTGCCTACACTTGTGTTCAACCAAGATAGCTTATTAAAGTACCTCAACTCTTAATCTAGAGGAATCTAGAGGAGTAGCTCTAGAGCCCTTCATGGGGAATTCAGACTCACTCTTAGTTACACATAGTCTGTTTGCAATTAAGTTTTTAATTTCGTATCATTTGTACTAAATTAGTCAGTACACCTATTCACCTCCTCTAGGTGTACCTATAAGAGAAAGAATAGCTAGAGAGAGAAAGTGAGATTTTGAAGGCGAAGATCATGGATCTTTCTCTTGTCGTGAAGCTAGCAAGGAAAAGACATTCTCTTCAAGTGATCTTCATAAAAAAAAACTCCTCTTGACCCAGCAAGGCAAGTCTTCCTCCTTTGGTTGCCTCTTATTATGTTCTTGATGTTTAGGAGTTTACACAAGAATAGAAATATGACTTTGTGGTTGATTTTCATGCTTAAATTTTGCTAAGTTAATTCTATATGCATCCTATAGTTAGTAGCACATACCCATATGAATATAGAGTGGTGTGAATTGATAAAAATGTGATTTTTATGAGATCTATAGAAGAGATGAATTAAAAGACGAAATCTTTAAATTGAAAGCATGTTTAATTGTAATTGAGATTTATACATGTTCTGCATGTGTTTGATAAGTTTCATATATATGAATAATTTGTTTGAATTCTATATTTTAGAATCATGGAAATCTATTTATTATGATTAATTGAAAAGTGATAACATGCTTGGTGTGATGCGTGAATTAAATTCATATTTCATATATATGGTGGTTTGTATATTATGATTTATATGAAATAGTGTATCTTGATATTTATGTGTGTTGGTATTATAATCATTCGTGGTTGCAGAGAAGACACGAATGGTATACGTATGTGTTGCATTCGTGGATGGAGGATATGCGAATGGTATATGTGGATGTGTTACAGACATTTATGGGCTAGGGGATCTTGAATGAACACCATTCGTAGATGGAGGGAATTACAATTAAGGGTACTCATGGATGGGGATTACGAATGAGGCTATTCATGGATGAGGGGAATGCGAATGATGGTTTATTTGGTGAATTTGAGATGTATTTATCAGTTCATGTTGTACAAGTGGTATTTGTATTGAATGATTGAATTTTGGTATCATGAGAAATTTGCGGTGTATCAAGCATCATGCACATTCACTTTTGTTGCTTATCAAGATTGTATTATATCATGTTCACTACCTTGCTATTCTTTTTTTCTTTATGTATGTGTTCCTCTAATAGTTGCCTCCTTCACCTAGTACTGAGTTATCCTCAGGATCATCATGGTCGGAAGGTACCTATTTAATGATAGTCTTGTTGGCATTTTAGCGCCCATTGATTTATTATTTTTCAGGCTGTTTGCAGGGCATTTAGAGAGACACTGAGTGACGAAGATGCTGGTAGCATCTTTCCTGTTAATAGGTAGATAGTGCGCTCTATAAAGGGTCTTTCCTTTTATATTCATGTATCCTTTTTTGGTATAATATATGTTGTAATCTACCTTGAGGGCGAGAGCCTGAGTAGTATTGTATATGTTTTAGACTTAGTTTTCATACGTCGAGACACTTTGTGTATGACATGTATTTCTCTACCATGTCAGATTTCTACCTATATGATTTGTTTCCTGCCATATATCCATATTTAAACTGCCTGAGTTATGTATCATATTATAACGGCTCTAAAGTTCTTGCCCATATTGCAGTCTTATCGACGCAACTGGTGTGTGAAAATTTTGGGGCATTACATTCGTCACTTGCCTACGTCCTTGAGATAGAATGGAAAAGAAATCTTATTTAGCCAACAGAGTTACAAAGATTACAAAGATGATAAGAAGATTCAACTAGAGAAACTACACACTAGGCCATAGAAATCTCACAAACTAACCCTAGATCTCACAATACAATTCACCTCTTTCAAAAGGTTACCATCAATGGAGACAATATCCCTCTTTATATAGCCAGAGAATCCAATAAGAAAAAAAATCAATAGATCTGAATTCGGATCAGAAATGAGTCTAGAATCCAACTAGAAAACAACCCAGAATCCAATGAATCCATTACGGCTGCCTATGTACCCCTGCCTATGGGATAAAGCCACACGTAGTTCATCTAAAACAGCTCCACCGAGTTCAACCAACTGAAACTGATTTTGCAGCAATGAACCCAACCGACTGAGTCATATGAACCTCACCATCTAGATTGCCATGGAGAACAACGTTCTTCAACTTAAGCTAATCTAACTTATCAATTTAAGACTCATGCTTCTTCACCCACTTTCGTGAATTCAACTTGGTTCCTATGGATGCAAACAAATCAACCTATTTAGCATCCAACACAATTACATGGTCTCTTCGGTGAGATCCCAACTGATACCAAATCAACTGGAGACGGTGGAGTAGCATCAACTTCTACCCACTGTGATATATTTTTGGTCTTCATCCTCTCCACCTGCTGAGAGACGATAGACTTCAATAATGAAGCCTCATTGAATGTGACATACCTGCTCAACACGATCTTCTTATTTTCAGAATATCATAACTTGTAGCCTTTCAAGTTTCTTTTAACTCACAAAAATGCAAACTTCTTTGCTCGCGAATTCAACTTATCATTTTTGACACTGAAGTAGGCCGAATATCCAAATACTCGCAAAAAACTATAGTCTTGAGCTGCTCCATCCGACCAAATATCCAACAAAGTTTTACCTCCTATCGCAGTCGATGACAAACAATTCATGAGATGGCTAGCATACACCAACACCTCAGCCCAAGATAATTTGTCTAATGATGCATTAGACAATAAATACCGAATTCTCCAGCAAGGAACAGTTAATTTTTTTAGCCATCCCATGTTTTCCAACTGTGAAGTGAATACCAATACCATTGTTCTGGCCAAATTACAGGAATTAATCCTTGCACTCCCCAGCATGATCAAATTGGGGCACCTTGATCTTCTTGCGAGTCTGTTTCTCCATCAATTTTTTCTTGCCAGTCTATTTCTCCATCAATTTTTTTCACTTCATCAATATATTTAGGACTTCAAACCTTAGTCTCATAGAGTATACCCAACAATGCCTAGATAAATCATTAACAAAGGAGAATGTACCGATGGTCTCCAAGTGATGCAGTCTTTGTAGGACCCAAACATCAACGTGAATATAATCAAGAAGACCTTCCGAGCGGTAATTAACGATGCCAAATTTCACTTTGGCCTGCTTATCCAGAACACAACGTTCACCAAATTCTAAGTTGTAGGTCAACACACCTTCCAATATTTCTTGCTTCGCCAAAGCTCGCAAGAATGCAAACCAACATGTCCAAGCTTCTACTGCCATAACCTAGTAGAATCACAATCCAACTATTCTGAAATACGCAAAGTTTTAGTGAGTGCAATACTCTTCAAGTAATACAAGTTGTTGCATCAAATGCCCTTCAAATCCACCAACAAGCCACTGGACATCTTAAGAACGTCTTCTCCAAGAGTCCCCCAAAGGCCCTGCGCCTTAAAAGCTCCAATTGAGATAAGGTTCTTCTTCAATTGAGGAACATATCACACATTCTTCAACTTATCATCCCATCAAAAAACTTGATTCGAGTTGTACTTATCACTTCAATCTTTCATGTGTGTCCATCTCAGAGTGACACCAAGCCTCCATCTAGTTTTCCAAAACTAGCAAACCACTCCTGCTTGGGACAAACATGATTGGTAGCACTCGTATCCAAATTCCACTCATATTAATCAAAATAGAAAATAATAGGGTGTTAGAAAGTGAAATTTTCGATGAGTCAGAATCAGTACCATCATCTGCCTGTGCAAAGTTTGCCCCTGATTTCTGTCCCTTCTCCTTCTTGAGCCTTGGACAATCAATCTTTCATTGTCCTTTCTTCCAAAAGCACATTGGTTCTTTACCAATTTGTGATTATTAGTCATGGACTTACCAAAATCTCCCTTGCCCTTTTGATGGATAGAACTTATCCCTCTTGTAGTCAATGCCTAAGCTGTTGTGCTACTGGAAGAAGACTCCTTATCCTTCCTCCTCACCTTGTGATTCACAAGAGCAGCCGAGACATGATTGTAACTAAGTAATGCTTTCTCATTGATCAGGTTAGAACGAAGGTCTCATACTCTTCACCCGGAAGAGAGCTCAAAAGAATCAACGCCTTATCCTCATCCTTAATAACCTCAACCATGTTAGTTAGGTCTGCAAGAAGTTTTGTGTAGTTATTCATATGATTATTAATGGAGATTTCTTTCTTCAACTGGAGACAGTATAGCCTCCTCTTTAGATGCAACCAATTCTCAATGCTTTTCGTCAGGTACTTACTTTGAAGGATCTCCCAAATCTTCCTTGTAAAAGTCTCGTTCATCACATGTACTTAGTATCATGTGCCAAACAATACCTAATGATGCCACACACCATATAATTCATCTTATTTGAATTCTTCTCTGAAGTCTCCACTGCATTCTCTTATAAAAGCAACGTGTCTTCCAAATTCTATGCGTTCAGCTCATCATCACCTCACATCTCCACATGTCAAAGTTGTTCGTATCATCAAACTTCACCACGTCAATCTTCGACTGGTGGATGTTCACAGTCTTTACCGTGGACTGATTAAACTTGGCCAAATATCCTCCAGAAAGCACCAATAACAGTGCAAAAAACTAAACATAAATAGATCCAAATAGATAAAGATTGAAACTTTACCTCAAAGTGAAACCCTATAGGTTTTTGAATGATCAACTCCACCAAATTTGATACCAACAAAGAATCCAACGATATTCCGAGATCGATACACGATCTCCGCCGAACAGACCACGATGTTCCTGGGATCAACACACAATCCCTAGCCAAACCTGGGAAGCTCTGATACCACTTGTTACGCCCTCCAGAGGAATTTCCAACAACGACACCTCTATCACCCGAGATCAGCGTTCCAATGCCAAGTCAATCACCAAACAATATGGCACGAACATAAATACAAAAAAGAAAGTGAAGATAAATGATTTATTAAGGTTCGGCAACTTGCCTATACAGGGTAGAAAGGAGAAGATCTTATTCAACTAATAAAGTTACAAGGGTTACAAAGATGATCTGAAAATCCAACTAGAGAAACTACGCACTACGTGTAAAATCCTGATTCCAGAATATGTATCATTTTACGGTTTTCGACATTTTGGTCATGTACATGTCATTTGATGTAACTATTTTCCCCTGTTTGACCCAAAATTTTTGCACAAACTTCTAGATTGAACCTGGAATCTGTCCCAGAAAATTTCTATATATTTTATTTTATTTATCTATTTAAATAAATATTTTCTCTTTCCTCTTGTTTTCCTTTTCTTTTCTTTCTAATTTCAATCCTTTTCAAATTTTTCTCATTTTTATTTTTTTAATATTTTCTAGGGACATTTACACATAACCTCCCAACAATCTCATATTTGCATTTCTAATTCTTTCTCTTTTCTTTTTTCCTTTTCTTTTTCTTTTTCTCCAAGTTTCTACACACTTCCATGGCTTCCCATGGAAGCCACCTCCCTAGCTTCTCATGCAAGCTTCCCCCACTCTCTCTCGAACACTCTCTCACTCATCCTTATCCCTAAAACCGAACTCATCCTTTATCCCATCATTTTTTCTCCATTTCTCTCTCCAAAAACACTCCATTTCACTCTCTAAAATCCTACAAAGATCCTATAACCCCATGGCCACTCCTCCATCTTCCTAATATCATCCCTAGGCCTAAACACAACCCTCGTATTTTCTCATAATTTTTCTCTCACTAAAAACCCCAAAACCCTAACTTTCTCTCTCCTCTTCATAACTTCTCTCTACAGTTTCTCACTCCACACACCCATCTATCATGGACGGCTAGCCTACTAGCCTTCCCTCACCTTTCTCTATATCCCACAATTTTTTCCTATTTTTATTATATTTAAAATACACCAAATGAATTAATCTCTCTCCTCCTTATCTTTCTCTCTCCTCATTTCTCTCTTCCTCACTTCCTTGTCCAGGTCCCAGCTATAGGGAGGGTCCTCTCACTCTCCTCCACCTCTCACAACTTACCACATCACAAAATTCCACTTCAATCACTTCCTACACATTTTCTCTCCCTAAAAATCCATTTTTCCATTTTCTCTCTCTAAAAATAATACCTCACAACTCTCTCATCTCCCTACCAAATTCGGCTATCCCCTTAGGCTGCCTACATGCACGTGCACACATGCATGTGGTATCAGGTATTTTTCTGATATAGGCGAGTACTCTTCCCTTGTTGCGTATACGCACATATACACTTGTACACTTATATTTATACACATGCATGCATATTTCATGTTCTGGGAATTTCTAGATTTTTTTCTATAATTTTTAGAAATTATTTGGGCATTTTAATGAGTTTCTTGCATTTTAAAAAGTTTTTATATATTTTTAGAATTATTCTGTGTATTTAGAAATTATTTGTGTATTTTTAGGATTTTTCTGTGCATTTAAAAATTTTCTATGTAGTTATATGTATTTTCTGAGTATTTAGAAAATTTCTGTGTATTTATAGGAATTTTTTTGTATTTTTCTAGTATTTATACGAATTTTCTGCAATTATCTGTATTTTTGGCATTGAAACTAACATTGGTGCGGTTGCAGATAAACACCCTCAGGACGAACTTCCCTTTAGGGGTTTGGATGTCTCGAGAGATCCCTCACGGTTATCCAAGGGTAACAGGCCATCACCATCGCCCACTACCATTAGGGTTTCGTGGTAGTTGGATAGGGGGATTCTATGCCTCGGATGCTCTATCCATTTTGAAATATCATCCAAAGACCGTTTTGCAGGTCACCCATTACCTTTGGGTTCATGATGACTAAGGGCAGAGGGTATCTAACTCAGGAGCACAATATGAAACTTGTGATTATGTTTAAAGATTATTATATTATTGATTGCCTGTGAGTGTTACTGACGTGTTCTGCAGGTACCTGTCTAGCCTACGGGCTTAAACTGCTATGCAGTTCTATACTAAAGCCTCCGGGCTTTAACCTATTTGAGGTTTATTAACGGCTTAGCTCCGTTTTGGCAACGCCTGATAGGCATCTTAAGTGCTCAGCGCTTTATTCACTAGACTCGTTAAGGGGAAACTCTGCCAGAATTCCCATTCGCAGTCTAAGCCAAGTCATTCTGGTAGCTACGCCAAGCGCTTTATTGACTAAACACTGTTCGCTATTTGTGCCTCCAGCGCTGCTGGTACTGCTTGTTTGTGCGCTAAACCGTAGCACTACTATATCATTTATTTATGGTAGTGAAGAGTTTGAAATATGGGATATGAAATGTTCCTGAAATACATTGGATGCTTGCAGCCTGTTTGATATCTGATAATCCTGATACTGCATTACAACTGGCTATTGACTTGACTGGACAATATCATTTACATCTGACTGTATATCAGTCTTGGTATAAACATCTGATACAGTATCATGAGTCCTGACTCAAGACAAATATTCCAGATTCACTCCTAATTTGCTACCGTGAATCCTGAACAGGTTAAATAAAAGATTCACAGATATTGCTTTTACGGGGATATTACTGAATTCCTGATTACTAAATACTGAATTACTGAATCCTGTACATGAACTTGCTCATAATACTCCTGTTACTAATACGATGTGTGGAACTAAGTGCCACATCACACGTTCTCGTGATGGGGGCCACCTCTTGAATCCTTTGGGGCCACCTCTAAAATCCCACATCTCCCATGTTATAATTTCCCCGTAAATCGATATCGTGAAACCCAACTGGAAATAATCCTGAATATCTCTAATGAAGATACAACTTACACTGGGTCGAAAGAAACTGATGGACTTCAATAAGTACGTCTTCATAATGGCTCGATGTTGCAACACTGTTCGGAACTACCTGAGGCCACAGGAGTTCTGGTGGGGTGTACTGGCACCCTGTACTGATCCTACTGTTCCTGATACTGTTACAGCCTAGCGGCTGGGATTGGAGGCTAGATCCAATCGACTGAGGTCGTTGTCGGAGTATACACAGGGCCCATTATGAACATGATACATTGATTTCTCATCAGTTTTCAATAACCAACCTCGGATTACTCCTATGTGGATGTATGTGAACTGGGACGCTAGGGCACATACCTAGACATTCGAGTAGGACGAGTCCTAATAATAATAATAAACATACTACTGACTTAATTCCTGTATTGATCATAATTCTACTGACATGACCTGACCCGAGAACACTAACTCTCAGCAACTCTGGTTATATAGCCTAGTTGATGGTAAAGTGAGGTATATGGTATATACAAGAGGGTTTCCTAGTTTGGATTATCCTCGTGATGTACTAATCTCATGGAGCCGAAGATTGAGTCTATACAATTGGTTTTGCATACCTTTATATTATACATATACAGTTGATGAATTACATATGCTTTCATTGATATGATTTAAACATGATTTCATGCATACATAAATATGTTTTCACTTGATACCATATGCATTGCCTGCTTGCATTAAGTGCATGATCCATTGGAACTCATGTGCATGTGTATTGCCTATGCACGCCAATTGGCATTCTTATGTACTCGTTAGGTTGCATTCTGACAACCTGGACCTGTATGTCTAGATCTCAGAGCCTGAACATTGGTGAACTTCTGATGCTGATCAGAGTGCGCAGCAAGAGCATAGCAGATCCAAGGATCGGAACCTGGCAGAAGCTTGGGAACGTATCAGATGATCTTATAGATCCATCTCCTTTATCTGACTCTCAAGATCCCTTTCCAGTTCGGAAACCTCTTCCAATATTATATCTTATGAATATCTTGTAAATCATAGTTTGGTATGTTCCTGTGATGTATTATTCATATAATATTGGTTCACATGCAGTGATAACAATGTACTTGGACTGTAATGTTGGAATGTATAATACCACTGTGCTTCTGTACTCTGATTTCTGACTGTATTGTTATGCTTAGCGTATGTATGTGAGGATGTTTTCGCCCTGCGTATGTACGTTGCAGTAGCGTTTCTGCACCCGGTGGGGCGGGGTGTTACACTACGCCACAGAAATCAATCGTCGGGGAGAAGATAAAATCTTATATATAGAGAGTTTTTTAACTCTTTGGAGAAGATAGCCCAAACTTTGAAGTTTAACGGCATGCCCAAGACTTGAAGAAGACAAAGCAAGACTGAAGACAGAGGCCCGGTTGACCGCCTGGTTAACTGCCATGGATAAAAGTGCACAGGAGAAGAAATGAGTATGGGTCGGTCGATTATGTTGGCCCAGAGGCCTTCCACTCTATTTTTGATGATGATTAACTCATGTAGTTATGTTTACTAATAATCTTGTGATTTTAGTTTCAGATCATTAATCAAGATATTAGTTGATGATTAGCTTCAACAGAGGAGTTTGGAAGCTTTTTATGGTGATTCCAGGGCCCGAGCATCAAGATCATACATTGGAGTCTAGCTCGTGGATCATCGTTTTGGATCGAGTCAACTTGAAGATGGAAGATCGTCAAGAAGACTTAGGTATCCTAGTGTTTAGTGTGTTTAGATCCATTTGTAAAGATAAGAATAGTTGATATGCTCAAGTGCACAATACACACACGTTTTATGTTTTGGTATTTTTAACAAAACATATTTTTGGATTTAAAGACAAAAACTATGATATATATATATGTTTCTTGTATATTGGACCTATGTCCATATGCAACATGCCTAAATGTGTTTAAGTATCATGTTTTTGTATTTAAATGAGTTTTAGGAAAAATCAGATTTCCTATTGAAAAATCCAAGTTTGGTAAAATACAAGTTTTGGTTTTTGATAAAATTTATAAGACACAAAAATAGTCCAAAATGCTTGATATTTGAGTTGAATTTTTATCACATGTTTATATATCAATACAAAATGTTAAAATTATTTTTGTGGTATTTAGAAGATTTATAAGAATTTTTAGAAATATTTTTAACATGTTTTTCTGACCCAGAAATCTGGCTGCCAGGCCCTGGCGGTCGACCGGTCGGTCGACCGACGTGCACAGGTCCGTGCACGTCTGGCCCGGTCGACCGGCCAGAGAGCTTTGCTCTCTGTAAATTTGCGGTCGACCGGGCTGCTCCAACGGTCATATTTATGACCGTTGGCGGTCGACCGGGCGGTCGACCGCCAGCTGTTCTGGCTGACAGAAACAGCCAAACGGCTAGTTTTTGGAGGAGGCTATTTAAGCCCCATCTCTTGGGGTTTTGATAAGACTTTTGACAAGAAATATTTCCTACTTTCTGAAGTGTTTTTAAAAGATTTCAAAAGTGTTTTTGGGCTTTAAACTTCCAATCTTATTTGTTTTAGGTTTTTGGAAAAATCAAAGGAAATAGAATTTTGGGAGATTTGTATTTGTTCTTCATTTCCATTATCTTCAAAAGTTTTCCCAAGATTATTTCTTTGAGTTTTTGTTTTCCAAAACACCTAGTTTTTTTCCACACTTAAGCTATCATCTATCCTATCTATTTAGGATCATTTGTTTGTGGGAAAAAGGAAGTTGGTTTGTGGTTGAAACATACCACTTGTTGTAAACACCCTTTCTTGTTGTATCCCTCTTGGTGAGGTTGATTTGGGTTGTGGTTTGCTCCCTCTTTGGTAGAGGTGGAGATTGGTGTTTGCTCCCTCTTGTGTGAGGTGGAGCTTGGTGTTTGTAACCCTCTTCGGTAGAGGTGGATTGTGGTTGTATTGCCTCATTGGAGGTTGTAAGGTTGAGAGAGGAGTTCGGTACTCCTAGTGGATTGGAAATCCTTCTCGGTGAAGGCGGGGACGTAGAGCTAGGGGCTCGAACCTCGAAACACATCTTTGTCTTTGCGTTTGATCCATTGACTCTAAACTCTCTCTCTTTATTTTGTGTTGTGCATCATTCATATCATCATATATTATATGCTTGTGTTGTGCCTTGCATTGATTCATATTGCTTATTCTTATATGCTTGGTTGTGTTTGCTTGGGTGCCTCACTTGTACTTAACCACGAGAGCTTCATATAGCACCTCTACCCTTATGTAGGGGAATCAAGAGGAGTTAGTCCAGAGCCCTTCACGGGGAATTCGGCTACACTCGTTAGTTGTACTAAGTGTGTTGCATATTAGTTTTTAGCTTCCGCATTTAGTTTCTAGATTAGCCATATCACCTATTCACCCCCCTCTAGGTGATTTACAATTGGTATCAGAGCCTACGCTCCTGATATTTAGGTTTAACCACCTAGGAGTGAGATCTTGGTTTGCTAGTCTTCATTTGCATTTGCACATATATAGTTTGCACTCATGGATAGCCCTCCTATGTTTGATATTTCTAGACTTGATATTTGGAAGGCCAAGATGAGTTGTTATTTGAAAACCCTAAGCTTGCATGTTTTTCTTGCCGCTACCAACAAATGCTATCTTGGTAATAACAGTCATATAGGGGCCAATACACAAGCCCTTGAGGCTATTAGAAGCACACTTTCTAAAGATTATCTTATGCTTGTTTCTAACCTTGATTCCGCTTTTGTAGTGTGGAACAAGTTGACCACCTCCACCTTTAAACTTCAATTGCCAATCCAACCGGAGGAATCTAGTGGAGAATCCGAGTCACAATGCTTCATGGTCCAAGGGAATGACTCCCTTGAGGTGACTCCCTTGAGGTACATTTGGAATCTCAACTAGATAATGATGATGCTAGTTCTTCATGTAATGAATATGTTGATCCAAATGCTTTGAATGAAGAACTATCCATTGTGTGTGAAAAATTGATAGAAAAATATAATATTTTGAAAAAGAAGACTTTTGCATTAAACAAAGAAAATGAAAATTTGTCTTCTAAATTAGATGTTATTTTGCAAGAGAAAGAGAAAATTTCTAATGAGAGGGATTCATTGAAATCTCAACTTGATCTTGCCCTAAAAGAAAATAAATTTTTAAAATCTAAAAATGATTGTGAAACAATTTTGAAGAAAAATAAAGTTTTGTCTTCAAAAGTTGATTTTGTTTTAAAGAAAATGATTCTTTAAAAATAAAAATTGCTTCTATTTCCAAGGATTTAGAAGTTTGTTTAAAGAAAAATAATTCTTTGCACAATGATTTGTCTGCACATGTTTGCCATGCTAGGATAGTTTCACCTAGCTCACCTATTGCATGCCACGCTTCTTCTTTAATTGAAAATGATATATCCATGCTTAAGAAGAGTGGAGATTGTTTGGGCTCCACTTTGAGCCAATGTTCCAAGAGCCATACACGTTTGGAATCCTTGTTTCGAAAGAAACAAGTTCCTATTATGCATGCACACCCATCACGGCATACACATGCTTCCCACGGTCACCATCAACACACCATGTATGCTCATGTGTACACTTGTACACATTGTGGACGTAAGGGCCACCTTGCTAGATTTTTCTATGATAGAATATATGATGAAAATTTAGCAAATAATTTTGGTTGGGTTAGATAAGGGACTAACCCCCATGGAGCCAAAAGAGTATGGGTACCAAAGACCACCCCTATTGTATTTGATGTAGGTGTGGGCTCACGCATGACGTGAGAGTATTGGTGCCTTGAAGTGCATGCGTTCCGAGCCTAAAGATGATATATTAGATGCATCACTTTCAAGGGATGTTTGGTGGGAGGACCACCTTGTTTTGGAGAACTAGAGAGGTGCCTTCATCGGTTTTGGTATCGATCTCTAACTCCCGTTTATATTTACATGCTTTTTCATATGGTTGATTTTTTAGCATGTCATGTTTTATTGTTCATTATGCTTATGCCATGTTTATTAGATTAGTGATATACATGTTTAGTTATTTGAGACACCCATGTTTAATATGGACTTATATCTATGTGTTCTCACTTTGTTTTTAACTAATATGTATATCCTAGATCTAATGCACATGCATATACATAATGATCATATGTATGTTTATGATTTTTTTGTTTTGATGCTTCATGCTTTGATTACATGTTTAGGTGTTAGTTTTCATTAAAACTAGGATTTATACTTGTATATATAGTGGGCCACAAATAAATCTCTATATGTTTATGCTTCAATGCCTATTTGTACCCATTAGATGTGCTAGTATAGTCTAGTTTTGATGATTCATGCATTTAACTTGTATTCCTATTTTATCCATGTTTTTCATGTTTCTATCTTTAACTTCATGTATATGTCTATCTTGTCCAAACTATTGTTTATACATATACATCCCTTGAGCCATGTGCCTTCATGCATATACATTTGTGGACTCGTTGTGTTTGGATATGTATGTATACTTTATTTGTACTTGACATACATATGCCTTGAAGAAATCGAGTTTTGATGATTTTCATGTTTTTGAGGAATATTGAGCTTGAATGTCTATTTTCATGATTATATGTTTCACATAACACTTGTGCACTCACCTCATTTAAATGTTTCTCATGATTATGTTTTCATGAGTATGTATGAGCTTTATGGATTTTGAGTGTTTAGTGACCATGTGATTTACATGTTTTTCATGAAATAAATTTTGTATTATTCCTTGCTTGAAGGATTTTGTACTAGTTTACAAGTTTTTCCATTTAAACTAGTTGCGGGATTCTTCGTTATGGTAGTGTTTTCAAACATACTATATTTTTTAAACCTACTTTTAAAAACCCCTACCTTCTAAGGGCGGTTGGATGGGAGACCATGCTCATGTATGCTTTATAGTGAAAATCATTTTAAACTTGAACATGATTGGGTGGTAGGAATATGAGGTATACACTTGATCTTATTATTGTTTCAATTGGTATCATTGGATTTTTTTTCAATTGGTATCAATATTGACATTTCTTTGTATACTCATATTTTGTTTTCTGTATGTATGCTTTCAATTGGTATCATCTATTTTGATTGATACTCATTTTTCATACACCTATATATGTTTTTTTTGGGCTTACTATATCCCTATATTTTAAGCACAAGTGTTGTTTATGCAAAGCTTGAGTTTTAATGATTATCATGTTTCAATTGATTAGTTTTCAATTGGTATATAAACAAGCTTATGCATGTTTTTATTTGGTATTTCATAAAGGGGGAAAAAATTCGTATTTTATCTTTCAATTGGTATTTGGTTTACCGATGTTTTCCACTCCCATACTTTATGATGAAAAATAAATTTTAATTTGGTATCATATGTTCAAAATGAAAAATATTTACAATTGGTATCAAGATGCTTCTTTGAATAATTTCAATTGGTATCAAGATTTTATTTGTTTTCTCACAATTGGTATCAATGCCTTATTTACTTTCTATTGGTATATGTTCAATTTCAATTGATATCATTTTGTTTTAAGTAAAAACAAATCAATAAATTCAAATTATTTTTTGTTGATTGCACCCCGTATTGTCATCACCCCTTCATTGATTCTTTGTTTCAAACAAAAAGGGGGAGACGAATTTTGTTTTTACTTTGACCCTTTGTTGTTGATTGACAAAAAGGGGGAGAAGTATTTGATACATATGCATGTTTTCCTTGCTTTATACATAAAGGGGGAGAAGTATTTTATATTTATGCATATATGTTTTGGAGAAAAAGTATTTGAAAAAGATTTATGTTTATGCATACTTATCATGTATGTTTTGTTTTATTGGTATCAAGAGCATTGTTTTATTGTTTTATTGGTATCAAGAGCATTGTTTTATTGGTATGCATGTTTTGTTCATTGTTTTTATGCATGCTTATGCATATTCATGTTTAGAATACATTGCATATCTTATTGCTTATTGAGATGCATGAGTTAAGGGGGAGCTTCTTTGAAGCTTAACTTTAATCCATGCATATATAACTCCATGAATTTTGTCATCATCAAAAAGGGGGAGATTGTTGGCCCAGAGGCCTTCCACTCTAGTTTTGATGATGATTAACTCATATAGTTATGTTTACTAATAATCTTGTGATTTTAGTTTCAGATTATTAATCAAGATATTAGTTGATAATTAGCTTCAACAAAGGAGTTTGGAAGCTTTTCATGGTGATTCCAGGGCCCGAGCATCAAGATCATACATTGGAGTCTAGCTCGTGGATCATCGTTTTGGATTGAGTCAACTTGAAGATGGAAGATCGTCAAGAAGACTTAGGTATCCTAGTGTTTAGTGTGTTTAGATCCATTTGTAAAGATAAGAATAGTTGATATGCTCAAGTGCACAATACACGCACGTTTTATGTTTTGGTATTTTTAACAAAACATATTTTTGGATTTAAAGACAAAAACTATGATATATATATGTTTCTTGTATATTGGACCTATGTCCATATGCAACATGCCTAAATGTGTTTAAGTATCATGTTTTTGTATTTAAGTGAGTTTTAGGAAAAATCAGATTTCCTATTGAAAAATCCAAGTTTGGTAAAATACAGTTTTTGGTTTTTGATAAAATTTATAAGACACAAAAATAGTCCAAAATGCTTGATATTTGAGTTGAATTTTTTATCACATGTTTATATATCAATGCAAAATGTTAAAACTATTTTTGTGGTATTTTAGAAGATTTATAAGAATTTTAGAAATATTTTTAACATGTTTTTCTGACCCAGAAATCTGGCTGCCAGGCCCTGGCGGTCGACCGGGCCGGTCGACCGACGTGCACAGGTCCGTGTACGTTTGGCCAGGGACTGGGCCGGTCGACCGGGCGGTCGACCGGCCAGAGAGCTTTGCTCTCTGTAAATTTGCAGTCGACCGGGCTGCTCCAACGGTCATATTTATGACCGTTGGCGGTCGACCGGCCAGAGAGCTTTGCTCTCTGTAAATTTGCAGTCGACCGGGCTGCTCCAACGGTCATATTTATGACCGTTGGCGGTCGACCGGGCGGTCGACCGCCAGCTGTTCTGGCTGACAGAAGCAGCCAAACGGCTAGTTTTTGGAGGAGGCTATTTAAGCCCCATCTCTTGGGGTTTTTGATGAGACTTTTGACAAGAAATATTTCCTACTTTCTGAAGTGTTTTTAAAAGATTTCAAAAGTGTTTTTGGGCTTTAAACTTCCAATCTTATTTGTTTTAGGTTTTTGGAAAAATCAAAGGAAATAGAATTTTGGGAGATTTGTGTTTGTTCTTCATTTCCATTATTTTCAAAAGTTTTCCCAAGATTATTTCTTTGAGTTTTTGTTTTCCAAACACCTAGTTTTTTCCACACTTGAGCTATCATCTATCCTATCTATCTAGGATCATTTGTTTGTGGGAAAAAGGAAGTTGGTTTGTGGTTGAAACATACCACTTGTTGTAAACACCCTTTCTTGTTGTATCCCTCTTGGTGAGGTTGATTTGGGTTGTGGTTTGCTCCCTCTTTGGTAGAGGTGGAGATTGGTGTTTGCTCCCTCTTGTGTGAGGTGGAGCTTGGTGTTTGTAACCCTCTTCGGTAGAGGTGGATTACGGTTGTATTGCCTCATTGGAGGTTGTAAGGTTGAGAGAGGAGTTCGGTACTCCTAGTGGATTGGAAATCCTTCTCGGTGAAGGCGGAGACGTAGAGCTAGGGGCTCGAACCTCGAACACATCTTTGTCTTTGCGTTTGATCCATTGACTCTAAACTCTCTCTCTTTATTTTGTGTTGTGCATCATTCATATCATTCATATATTATATGCTTGTGTTGTGCCTTGCATTGATTTATATTGCTTATTCTTATACGCTTGGTTGTGTTTGTTTGTGTGCCTCACTTGTACTTAACCACGAGAGCTTCATATAGCACCTCAACCCTTATCTAGAGGAATCAAGAGGAGTTAGTCCAGAGCCCTTTACGGAGAATTCGGCTACACTCGTTGATTGTACTAAGTGTGTTGCATATTAGTTTTTAGCTTCCGCATTTAGTTTCTAAATTAGCCATATCACCTATTCACCCCCTCTGGGTGATTTACAGATTACTCAGTTGACCAACGTGCGCATCAGTGGAGACAAGCAATTATCAATCGACCGCTCGGTCGACTGTCTAGAAGGCACAATTGGCGACTGTACAACTAGCGGTTGACTGTCCAGTCAACCGGTCAGAGCACAGAACTTAAGCCTGCACAGCGCGGTCGACCGGACGACAGTTCTGGGCTGTTTCCTGGTTGGATTCTGGATTCATTTCTGATCCGAATTTAGATCTGTTGGCTTCTTTTTCTTTGTGAATTCTTTGGCTATATAAAGCGGGGTATTATCTCTATTTATGGTAATCTTTGAGAGAGGTGAATTGTATTATGAGTTTTAGAGTTAGTTTGTGAGATTTCTACAGCATAGTGCGTAGTTTCTCTAGTTAGATCTTTGGATCATCTTTGTAACTCTTGTAACTCTATTGGTTGAATAAGATCTTTTCTTTCTGCCTCGAGAACATAGGCAAGTTGCCGAACCTCGTTAATATTAATCTTCGATTTCTCTTTTGTATTTGTTTCATCCCATATTATTTGGTGATTGACTCAGCGTTAGAACGCTGATCTCGAGTGATCGGTGTGTCATTGTTGGTAATTCCTTCGAAGGGCACAATAAGTGGAATTGAAAAGACTTGGGGCACCATCCCAAAAGACTATCCTTCTACGTGGATTTGCCAAAATCCTCATATACCTAAGATCATCCCCATGTCTTGCCGATGTGAGACTATTTGTTCGACCTAAATCCAAACAATCCCACCTTGATCAAAACTCTCTCTGCAAACTCAACTTTCTTCAAAAGGAAGAACAAATGCTTGAGAGATCCAATTCTTCACTCCTTGTGCCAGATCATGCCTTATGTGAAGCACCGACTGCAGCTGGCTACTCTTTTGCACCACCTAGGTAAGGGCACGCCCATTGCAGAGGAGCACCACTACCAAGTATCTCGCGAGCCAAATTGCTTTACATGAAGTCACTATTATGCCTTTGATTGAGATAAAACCTGCACACAAAAATATGAAATTTCAGAACTTAAGAATAAAGAGTGCAAGGTGCTCAATACTACCGCTATAGCAAGTGGCTATGCGGGTCGTGATCCACAAGGAGGGACTAGCGATGGAAGCTTTTTTAGTAAGTTCTCTTTTAGGTTACAAAGAATGATTAAAATTCTTCTTTTAGTTCTTAAAAAGAAAAGAGAAAAATGGAGTTAAGTCAAGTTAGGAAGAAAGTGGTAGAATGAGAAGATGGAGAAAATAGAAGTGATATGTACAAAGAAATTGAAAGAGTAAAAGATATTTGGGTGATTATGGTGTCAGTGATTTTACACTAAAAGTTACAAGAAAAGAAAGAAAAACTAAACCTAAAAAATATACTTACCTCTTCGGCGCCTGCTTACCGTTTACCCGTATCGACGATGTACCTTTACTTGAAGGTGAGCGAAGCATGGCAGATGAGATCTTCCCCATTCCCGATTTACACTATAAAATGAAGGGGCGAGCTATACTACAATAGAAATGGATATCCATCACCATACGCCATCAACGGCACTTGCAAGGACAAGGCAACTTCGAGGCTATCAGTTTCATTTGGATCCACAAACACAAAAGAGGGAAGCAAATAAAAACAAGAATAGAAAAAAAGGAAACCTTGATTCGATTCAAATAATAATGGAAGAAAAGATCACTTACACCGTGTCGCCTTTAGTACAAGCTTGCTCTCATTCCTCCATGAAAGTCTCCTCTCCTCTCAGTTCCATAAATAAAACAAAAATTACATGAAAGAAAACTAAAAACCTAAGTTACAAACTACAAATTAGCCTAAGTTCTACTCTCTGCTTGGTCGTTCCTTTTGCCTTTGAGATTGCAGGTATTTATAGGAGAAATACAGAGGTTAGAGGAGTATGAAGATAAAAGAAGCTGGCTATTTCTAAATTTGAATCTTCCTCTTATCTCCAAACTTGATTTAATGTAGATATTCAGTTCTGATCTGCAGCTTATTGGCGTATTGTTTGCTAAATATAGCTTACCAAATGACAGAATTAGAAATAATGATCAACTTAAGAGTTGTATCCCTTTAAGTCCTCTTTCTGGATCATTTTAAATCATCAGATTTGAGTTCTGGTAGCGAAAGTTATGATTCAAATACTGAAATGTATCCAGCCAGAATCTGAGTCAAATTGTTTCATCTCATCTGTTGATCTTCTCTCTATCCATTTATCCCTTTGGATTTGAACTCTTTATTTGACGTTATCCTCGGTTGATATTTAGCTTTAACCACTTGATTCACCAAAAACTAAATTTAACCATCTGGATTTGGGATCATCCTCCTCTAACCAAATAGATCTAGTTAAATCTGAATTTAACTGATATTTATTTAATTTTATCCTCTTTCTCCCCATGATTATCTTCTGCAAAATAAACATTTAAGATAAGGAATTTAGCAGATTTATTACATGATAAATGTGGATATGTAATAAAGAATAATGCAATAAATGTGTGCAATCAGCCTTCTTGCGCCAAATTGGGGGGTCAACAACGTCGAACATCACCCACACACACGACTAAATTTGGGGCATGGATCTGATACTAATTGAAAGGACTTGAGGCACCATCCCAAAAGACATGCCTTCTAGATAGTGTTGCTCAAATCCTTATATAACCAAGACCATCCCCATCTCTAGCCGATGTGGGACTACTTGTTTGACCCAAATCCTAACAATTTTATCTTCACAATTAACATTAACATGTCTAGAAAAAAGTTGGGCACAAACAACAATTTTGGGGGCGAAAAATTCCTCTTCGTGCCAAACTTTTGTTTGGCTGAAACTGCCCACTTCTCTCCTGCTGCTGCCCACTTTTGTTGGGCCAATCACGTTGGTGTCTTTTTTTGGGTGTCTAAATTTTTTGGATATTTTTTTTCAAAATAATACAATTTCTAAAACAAATTTTAAAAAGAGATATGTTTTAAAAAAATTCAAAATCCGACCTCTGACATGCCACATAGGTTGAGGCCAGCACTGACAGGGAGGCATTTTTTGTTAGCCCAAAGGCCTCTCACCTTAGTTTTGATGATGACTAACTTATGAAGTTAAGTTACTAATGATCTTGTGTTTATTAAATTTAAGATATTAATCAAGATCTTAGTAGATGTTTAGCTTCAACAAAGGATTCAAAGTCAAATTTTGTAGCTAACATGTGTTGATTCAAGAGCTCGCGCTTCAAGGTCGCATCTAGTACTCGAGATGGAGTCAAGCTCATGGATCGTGTTTGGATCAAGTCAACTTGGAGGAGAAGACTTGTATCTAGGTTTGTTTAGTTTAGTGTTTAGATCTTGTGTAAGGATAGTGTAGTCTTGATATGCTCAAGTACACACACACAAGTTCAAAAGTTTATTGATTTTGGTTTAATCGTTTTGGATTTTCAAGAAAACATTTTTTGGTTTCGTGAATAGAGTTCATCAAAACAAGTTTACATAGTTTATATGTATGTTGGATTTCATCCATATACATTATTGTTTCATATTGTTTAAAAACTTATTTTGATATGTATCTAGTTCATGTGTTTTAAGTTTTGTTTTTTTATCTAAACTTTTTTTGGACATAATCTCAAAATATAGATATATCATTTATATGTGTATTGGATTCTATCCATACACACTATGCTTAAAATGTGCTTCAATATCATGTTTTTGTATCTATGCAAGTTTGAAGAAAAATCGATTTTTCATTTAGAACTTAGTTTTAAAAAATACGATTTTTGGTTTAAGACTTAAATTTTATACCTGAAAAATAGTTCAAATAGTTTGTAATTTGTGTTGGATTTTGATCACATATATTTGTACTTCAAATATTTATATGAAATTATTTTTATGGACTTTTATGTGATTTTATGAAAATTTATAGGTATTTAAAAGACCAAATATTTCAACCTATAAACCTAGTTTTGGTGGCACGGTTGACCGGATGGTCGATCGATGTGCACAGAACGTGCACAAGCCCATGGCTTTAGGGCCGTTCGACCAAATGGTCGACCGATCTGGAGAGCTTGCTCTCTGGATCTGGCCCCGGTCGACCGAGCGGTCGACCGACCAAAGAGCAATGCTCTCTGGTTTTGACCACGGTCGATCGAGCTGTCGACCGATAGGTCCATGACCTGGGTGCAATTAATAAGACGGGTGACTGGCAACCCCAACAGTCTGAAATATGACCGTTGGTCGGTCGACCGGCCGGTCGATCGACAGGTTATCTGGCCTGGGTATTAGCCCCAACGACTAGTTTTTGTAACTCTATAAAAGGGGCTATTTTGGCCAATTTTTCACAAGATTTTTGAGAATTTGAGCCAGTTTTTCCCACCCTCCACAGAATTTTTCTCCACATGTTTTTGGCATATCTTCCATATCAAAAGGAGAGTTTCTCAAGAGAGTTTTTCTAGAGTTTTCAAAAGCATTCTCTTGAGTTTTTCTACCACAATTCTATCTAGTTTTTCTCATATAAGCTTGAGCTTTTTATTGCTATATCCATCCTATAGGGATCCTTGTTGTGAGAGTTATTTTTGGTGATCAAGAGAAGAGATCACTAAGTGTTCCAATTTGTACTTTGGAGGAGTCGTAGAGGTTGAGGCCTCGGCGAGCTTGTGGGTTCGTGTTGTGTAGAGTTCTTGAGAGAGCTCGTTGTAGTGGTGTGGCCTCGGCAAGCTAGTGAGCTTCCGTGTATTGTTCTTGCAGAAAAAACTGAGGGACTTGCAGGTCCAATAGTTCTTGAGGGAGCTCGTTGTAGGTGTTTCGGCACCGAGTAATCTTGAGGAGATAGTCCAGAGCCCTTCATCGGGAATTCGGCTGCACTCTTTGGTTATATGTTGTGTATAGTTTTCGTTTGCATAATAGTTTTTTAATTACACATTGTTTGTGCATTAGATTAGCTTATCACCTATTCATCCCCCTCTAGGTGACCTACAATTGGTATCAGAGATAGCACTCCTGATATTCGATTAACCACCTAGGAGTGAGATCCTCATTTGCTAATCTAGTATTTGTTTTGCACACATATAGCTTGCACTCATGGATTATCTTCCTCCACCTATGTTTGATACTTCTAACATAGATTTGTGAAAATTTAAAATGAGTTCATATTTAAAAGCTCTAGGTTTGCATGTTTATCTTGGCACTTACAAAAAATTCTATTTTGATAATGACAAGTACATTGAGGTTTTATGCACAAGCTTTGACTGCACATAGGCAATCACTAAGCAAAGTATATTTATCTATAGGTTTTCATTGTGATTCCACTTTTGCAGTGTGGAGCACATTGACCTCTCCTGAGCAACAAACGACAAATGTTTTGGAGAAGAAATCTAGTGGAGATGAGTCTGATCAAGCTTGCTCCATGGTCCAAGGGCACTCCCTTGACATAAAATTGGACACTCATCTAGATGATCATGATTGCTCTTCTATTGATGATAATGCTATGGATGCCCATGCTTTAAATGAAGAGCTCTCAAAATTTTGTGAAAATTTGCTTTCAAAACACAACTTTTGAAAACAAGAGTTTGGATTTAAAGAAAGAAAATGAAAATTTGTTTTTAAAACTTGATTTGGTTCTGTAAGAAAAGATTGAGGTTTCAAATGAAAGGAATTCAATAAATATCCAACTTGATCTTGTTTTAAATGAAAATAAAATTTTGAAAAATAAAAATGAGCTTAATGATGTTTTGAAGAAGAATGAGGTTTTGTCTTCAAAACTTGATTTCGTTATAAAAGATAATGATTCTTTAAAAAATAAAATTATTTTATTTCAAAGGAATTACATTGTGTTTCAAAAGAAAATATTTCATTGAAAAATGATTTTGCTTTCCATTCTTGTCATACTTCTATTATTATACCTCCTATTGATAAGAATGCATGCTCTGCTTCTTCTTTAATTATTAAAAATAATATTTGCATGTTGAAGAATAATATAAATTGTTTGGGCTCCACTTTGAGCCAATGTGCTATGGATCAGAAGAGATTGGATTCATATTTCACAAGAAACATACTCCACATATGCACGCACACCAATCAAGGCATACACATGCTCATCATGCTCACACACATGATTATTTGTATGCTAATGTGTACACTTGTACACATTGTGATCGTACGGACCACCTTGCAAAATTTTGTTATGATAGGTTAAATAATTTAAATTTTGTAAATAAGTTTGTTTGGGTTAGGAAAGGTGCTAATTCACATAGACCCAAGAAAGTTTGGGTACTAAAATTCACTCCTATTGTATTTGATATAGATATGGGTTCTCACAAGATGTGAGAGTATTGGTGCCTTGATGGTAGATGCGTTTCGAGCTAAATGGACACATCTTTGGATGCATCACTTTCAAGGAGTTTTGGTGGGAGGACCACCATGGTTAGGAGACCTAGAGACTAGTCCAATTGATTTTGATAACTATTTCTATCTCCGTATTTATGTTTACATGCTTTCATTGTTGATTTTTAGCATGTCATGATTTTAATGCTCATTATGTTAAATGTAATGTTTATTAGACATGTGATACACATAGATAGTATTTGAGATATACTCATGTTTATACGGATTCATATTTTTTTGTTCTTACTATTATTTAGCTATTGTGTATATCCTTGTGTTAATAATATTTGCATTTACAATAATGATTTCACAACATGTTTTGATTATATGTTTGAATATAGTTTCATTAAAACGTGTATTTATACTGGTACAAGTAGTGAGCTACACTTGATTATTATGTTTGCGCCTTAATGTTCATGTAAACTCATTAGATGTACTTGTATAACCTAGTTTTGATAATTCTTGCATTTACACTTGTATTCTCTATTTCGTATATATTTTTATGTTTAGCTTCATGTCTATGTAAATTTTGCCAAAACTATATGATATACATGTCATATCCTTAAGTCACCTATTTTACATGCCATATACTCTTTTTTAGACTCAATTCATATTTTGAATATGTATGTATACTTTTAGTTTTGACTAAACACACATATACATTTAAGTTTGTTTAGTTTTTGATAAAAATTAAATTTGTATGATTTTCATGTTTATAAAGGATTTTTATTTATTGAGCTTAATTGTCTTATCTCCATGACTTTATTGATTACATGATTCTTATACACTTTATGTTTTGTGTTCACTCATGATTTTTGTTTCATGAGCATATATGTGCTTTATCGCTCTTTGAGTGTCGATGATCGTGTGATTTCATGTTTTCATGGGATATTTATTTATTTTTGTTCCTTACTTGAAGGATTTAGTACTAGTTTTTCAAAATTATCTTTAAATTAGTTTTTATTCTTCAATTGGCAAAGTTTTCAAATATGTTAAAATATTTTCAAATCATATTTTTGAAAACCTCTACCTACAAGGGCAGCGGGTTGAGTGATCATGCCTTGTATGCTCTTAATGAAAATCTATTTAAACATGTGCATGATAAGGGTGGATTGATATGAGATATACATGATTTTAATGAAAATTAATTTTTTTTATACTCATATTTTTTATATGTATGCATCATATTTCAATTGATATTATATCGCTCTGATCATACATACATATAGATGTTTTCTTGTGCTATAAACAATATGACAATACATTTTTAGCAGAAATTGATTTCATGCTAAGCTTGAACTATATTCTTAATGATAATTGGTATCTTTACAAGTTATACATTAGTTTTATTTGTATTTCATAAAAGGAGAGAAATTCTTGATTTATCTTTCAATTGTTTTTATATTTAATTGGTATCTTATTCCCACTCTTTATGAAGAAAATTATTTTGTTTTTAAAAATGTTAACATTTTAAATATTAGTATCAATAATCTTCAATTGGTATTATTCTCTAATTGGTATATATATTGCAAAATAATTTTAGTATTTACCTAAAAAAAATTTGGTTTAAAAGTTACTTTCAATTGGTATCATTCTTTCCTATTGGTATCATTTCATAAAAAGATTGTTTCACTTTCAATTGGTAAAAACATTGTTTCTCTATCAATTGGTATCTTTCAATTGATAATTTTTATTGGTATCAAAATTTTGTTTCAAAAAATATTTTTATTGGTATTGTTTGTTTTTTTTCACCCCTTGTTGATGAGTGACAAAAAAGGGGAGAGAAATGTAGTGTTTATATATCCATGTTTTTTATTTATATTTATGCATATATACATGTATTTTATGATTCTTATTGAATATTTTTATTATTGTTTATTAGTATTTGAGCTTACATTGCATATTTATATGTTTTTATGTTATGCATTAGTTGAGAGGGAACTTCTATGAAGCCTATCCTTAATCAATGCATATATAACCTCAAAAGTTTTGTCATCATCAAAAATGAGGAGATTGTTACCCCAAAGGCCTTTCACCTTAGTTTTGATGATGACTAACTTAAGAAGTTAACTTACTAATGATCTTGTGTTTATTAAGTTTCAGATATTGATCAAGATCTTTGTAATATACCTTACCTAAAAATATTGTATTTCTATTTTATTTAATTTAATTTGTATTATGTATTATTATTAACATTGACTAATATGTTTTATATATTTGTATATGTATATATATATATAATATTAATGTTTTTGTTAATAATTATTGTTTTGTAATTATTGTTATGTATTTTATTAACTATTATTATCATTATTATTATTCTTATTATTTCTATTCTTCTCCTATTTACATCCCATGCCCATTCCTTTTTACTATCCCAATCCTTTGAGCCCATGATTCAAACCCACCAACCAATTAGATCCAAACTTATTGAGAACCCAATACCCAACCTATATAACTAATCCTAAACAAATCCTATCTATTAAAATCTGCTCCTAACAAATTCTAAAATCTTATCATAATCCTAATCCTAACAAATTAATCCTAACTAATAAACCAAATCCTAAATCTAAACCCTATTTCTTCCTCTTCTTTGAACCGCCGCATCCCTCCTCTATCATCTCCTCTTCTTCCAACCAAGCCTTCTCCTTTGGTCGAGCCCGGAGCACGACACCTCAGCCCGGTAGCGCGTTCGAGCCATCATCTCCTCTCCTCCGATTGATCGGTCACATATATTGCATACATATTGTCACATTTCCATGCTTGTTATCTAAATAAATCATATTAATAAGACATATTCTTCTTTATAAAATGCAGGCCCATTGCTAAAGGATAGTCCAGAGAAACGAGCCCAAAAGCCCATTTAATTTAGAATAAATTCGAAATCAGGGAATCAGGGCAAATCTTGGCATATCAGAGAAGTTGAAAACTGGTTGAAATGAATCCTCCCAAATCAAGTGGTTGAAGCCAACAAATCAAAGATCGTTTCATCAAATCAGGGAGCTGCAACAGTAAATCCAACAAGACAAAAGGAAGCCCAAAGCCACGCCAACTGATCGTCCACCTGGATGTGGCCAAATTGGCCACATCCAGGCCGCGGATCCGCGGCCCAAGCCGTGAATCCACGGCTTGTTGGTGGAGATAAGGGGAGCGTTTGCTCCCCTTATCTCCTCACTCCCTTCCCTCTGAGGTTTTGCCTATAAAAGCTAGGGTTTTGTACTGAAAAAGTAGCGAAGACTAGGATTAGAATTTTTATTTATTCTTTAAGGATTTAGCCTCTTTGTTAGATTGTGTAAAATTTGTATTTTGTTTTGCAATTTGTAGTTCAGTACAAATACTTGTGAGAGAGGAATTGAGTGCTTGTAACTTGAAGATTGAAGTGACATCAATACAAGAATCGAGCTACATTTTCTTCTACTCATTTTACAGTATGTTCTACTTTAATTACTTGCATTGTTTCTTGTTTCCCATGAGTAACTAAATCGATTTTCTGGGCTCACTATTGTACCTCTCTCCAATTCTTCTTCTTTTCTGATTTTCATGAAAAAGACCCAATGAATCATTTGCATGCCTAACTTAAAGCCTTTCTTCTTGAATGTTCTTGAAGGCACATGAGGATGGGTTTGGATTTTTAAACTCCTACTTCTTTTAAGAACGTTTCTTGAACTATTTTTATTCCATACTTGCTTCTTCGCGCTTGATGATTTAACATTCGATTCAAAATGGTTTCTTAAAGAAAAGAGTTAACTTTTCCAACCATCTTATATGCTTTACTTCAAACTTTCTAAAGTCAACCTTAAGTGTTGCCTATGATCAAGTTGAGGCACTAAGGATTTCAATAGAAGAATAAACGGTTGAGTAGTGAGATAGTGAGCCCAGATTTTCTTCTTCATTAAAAAAATAACAAATCACTTTCTAAACTTTTTACAAAATTCACCTTTTCCAAAGCCTTCTTCAAAGTTGCAATTTCTCTTTTAATCATCTCCCTTCTTTCCATTCTCTTTTCAATTAAAAAACGAGCACAATTCTTTGTTACTAAACAAAATACCAAAAAGCTTTCATCGTATTCCTCCTCGTGGACACGACCCGTTAGCCACAAGCTACATGGTAAAGTTTCTTAACTCTTTAACTTTTACAATCAATTTTTGGCGCCGTTGCCAGGGAGGGAACGGTGTATTTATTTTTTAACAAGATTGGTGTGTTGTTTCAGGGACTTCAAGATTCAGATCTAGCATTCAAGCTTTGCAAGAGAAGACTTGCAAATTCTGTGCCCCTACTCTTGAAAGTAGAAACAGAATTTCAAGAAATTACGTTGCAAAAGTTGAAAATTTCATTGGACTACTAAAACTCTTTTTTGCAGGACATATTGCTCGCAAAAAAATTAAGTTTTTGTACGTTATATTCTTGCTATATCTGCTATCCACCATCCCCGTTTTAATCAACAGTAATTGAGTGATTGTTAATTGCTTAAAAAACGTTTAGACTTGCATTCTAGGCATTTGTCTAATTACGTTTATTTTACAATTACTGTTGAAGATAGCTGAAGACAAGGTATGTATGCATAGCATATAGTTTAGGAAACATTCTTGGGTGATATTTGCTTTTGAATGCTATTTTTCTATATCTTGCACACTTTGCAAAATAAATTCTAAGGGCAAAACCCAAGTCAAGATAAGGTGGGGAAGTCATTACCCTTCCTTAGCTCACAAACCATCTCCAAGCACGCACAACCTAAACCTAAGTAAAATCTGATAGACGTTCGCTTTAGGGACATCTCAAACTCACTAGGAGATTATCCTAAGGGGAAGGTACTGGAATTTGACTCCTGCCAAATCAGTGTCTAGGAAGGGGATTAAGGGCCGAAAGCCCGAAGGTTGGTGGTTACTTAATTAAGGAACGTCTTTGACGGATAACCTCCCACCAATCTTGCCCTGACCTGGCTGATTAGCTTGTGGTCAAAGTCTACATTATACCTCATGTGGACAATCAACGAGTTAGGAGTTGTCTAGGTCAAGGTTACCTTAGACTAGGCTTGGTTGTTTTCTCTTCTTGACTATTGGTGAACTTGTTTGTGATTTGTGTTTGTGTATGCAAGTGTGGTAAAGAGACCCTAATTCATCTAGGTTAACTAGAAACACATCACCACCCAAGTTCGAAACAAGACCAGATTCGGTTATGGATCGACCGACATCTTTGCAGGATAGGTTCTATCCCATTAGAACATTACTTCCATCCTGCATCCAACTTCCATCGGTTGGTGAACACAACTTTGAGCTTAAGCCACAGTTCATCAATACACTCCCTAAGTTCCATGGCTTAGAGTCCGAAGATGCTTATTTCTTTATAAGAGAATTTGAGGAAGTATGCTTAATGATGAAAATCTCACACCTTGCAGATGATGCTATTAGGTTGAGATTTGTCCCATTTGCTCTTAAGGACTTAGCTAAGAAATGGCTCTACAGCTTAGCGGCCGGCTCTATCACATCCTGTGATAGTTTCATCAATGTCTTCTTGAAGAAATTCTATCCAATCCACAAGACCGCTCTCGTTAGGAAAAACATCATGCAGTTCAAGCAAGAACCTAGTGAACCGTTTTGGAGGTACTTTGAACGCTTCAAAGACCTCCTTGTCCAATGTCCTCATCATGGAATAGAGAAATGGCGACAATGCCAAATTCTTTATGATGGTTTAGACTACTCGACCAAGACCCTCTTAGAAAGCATGTGCCAGGGGATTCTTGTAGAAGAATGAGCATGAAGGATGGGATTTATATGAGAATCTAGCTGAAAAGACCATCCAATGGGAACCTACTAGTGAAAGCTCTAGAAATCCAAACTCTATCTCTTCAAAAGGAGGTCTCCATTCGATTGAATCATCCATAACTAACGAGGCTAAGTTAGCTAACCTAGCGAGAAGACTGGAAGCTTTAGAAAGTAAGGAACCAAGTCCAGTCAATCAAGTCAGCCCGAACCAATTTCCAACTCCGGGTTGTACTTACTGTCAGGCCATGAATCATATGTTTGAGGAGTGTCCTGTATTTCAAGCTCACCAATACTTTTTTGAACCGATGAATGCGGCCTTTTCAAGGCTGAACAATGATCCTTACGCTCCAACGTACAATCCTGGCTGGAGAAATCACCCAATTTCTCATGGAGTCAACAAAATAATGACCACCCACGGTCAAACCATGCTAGCCACTTCCATCATTCCAATAATTCTTCCAATCATCAACCCAACTTTTCCAATCACCCTCACAATTCTCCCAACAATTTTTCAAATTATCAAAAAAAATTTTCCAACCAAGCTCTACCATCTTCCTTCCAGAATCCTCAACTTGAAAAGAGAATGACTGATTTTGAGAGAAACATGGAAAGGTACATGAAGAACCAAGATTCCCTCATGTAAATAATACAAAGGCTAGAGGGTCAAATGAGCCAGTTAGCCAACCCACAACATGAGAGGCAAAAGGGTACCTTGCCCAGTCAACCAATTATGAATCTTAGGAATTCACAACAAGCTCATTTGGTTAAGGATCCATCACTGAATCAATGTAATATTGTTCATACATTGAGGTCGGGAAAGAAAGTTGATAACCAAGTGTCAACACCACCTAATCCTAGTCAGCACAATCACACTTCTGCATCCACCTCATCTAATCCCACTCCTCCTAAATTTGATGAATCTGAAAAAGATAAGTCAACCAGTCATGTGCACCAGCCTATAGCACCATTTCCTAATAGGCTGAAAAACAAGCAAAATCCACACATAGATAAGATAATTGAGATCTTTAATCAAGTGAAGATAAATGTGCCACTTCTTGATGCCATCCAACAAGTCCCATCTTATGCTAAGTTTCTTAAGGACATGTGCACCAAGAAGAGAAAGACTAATGTACCTAAAAAGGTCTTCTTAGCCACTAACATTAGTGAGCTACTATCGGGTCCGATCCCTGTTAAGTACAAGGATCTAGGTAGTCCAACCATTGCCTGCACAATAGGACAAGTCGAGATTAGTCGTGCACTTCTTGACTTGGGGGCAAGTATTAACTTGCTTCCATTCTCAGTTTATCAACAACTCGGGTTGGGCGATCTTAGTCCAACTCAAGTTACTATCCAACTGGCTGACCGTTCAGTAAAAGTCCCAAAAGGAGAGATTAATGATATTCTTATCCGGGTCGGAGAGTTTATTTACCCTGTCGATTTCATAGTTCTAAAAACACAACCTGTGTCCAACTCCAATCATAGGGCTCAAACTCCTGTTATCTTAGGGCAACCATTCCTTGCTACTGCCAATCCCATCATCAATTGTAGGAATGGGTCCATGAGGTTAACTTTTGGGGACATGACTAGAGAAGTCAATGTCTTCAACTTAGAAAAATAACCTGTAAGATAAGAGATCAAACATTTGAGGTAAATTTTGTTGAAAATAATTGTGATGAAGAGAGTGAAGATATAGAAGATGATTCGCTGTTTCTTAATGAATTATTTAATGAATGCGATTATCTTAATGAGAAGGTATATGTCGGAGATCCTAATGTTAGAATGCCCTTTAAAAAGGGGAAATTTGATTTGAATATCTTCACTTTCGATGAGCCAACCAATAATGTATCGTATGAGAATATAATTCAAGAACCTCCGATTAACATACTCTTTGAAGACCTCTTCGAAGAAGAACTCATGTGTTTGGATGAACCAACTAGGGATCATTTGTTAATTATACATTTTCAGGGGAAAGTGTTGACCTAAGCTTTGAGGAGATCTATGGAACTGAGTTAGAATTCTTAGGCATTCATAATGAAGAAGTTCCAACTGAGAAGTATTGAAAATCACCTAGAGGGGGGTGAATAGGTGATAATGCTAATCAATGGACAATTTAAAAATATGATGCAACAATCGCCCAAAACAAGACTAAGAGCCGAATGCCCCGTGAAGGGTTCTGAACTCCTTCCTCCTGATTCCTCGTGAAATGAGTTGGAGGTGCGCAATGCAACCTTGTTATATGGGACAATGATTGACAAGATGAATGACAACAAGTGAATATAGCAATGACAATTAAAAGCAAGCAACAATAGCAATGAAAGTAGTGCAAGAACAAGGAAAGTAAACCAAACGCAAACACAAAGAATTATTATCGAGGTTCGAGCACCCAGCTCTACTTCCCCGCCTTCCCCAGAAGGATTCCAACCATTCCACTATCACAAAGATGTCACAAATACACCGGAGTACCCAACTCCACAATCTCAAGTACAAGTTCTCTCTTGGTAGTCAAAAGACCACAAACTTTCTCTTTCAAAATTCTCTTCCTTACAAAGGTCCTTAGAGAACAATGAGTAGGAATGAAGCTCTTGTGTGCAAAGAGAAAAGAAAATGAAATCAGAGAATTCTTAAAAACACTTCAGAAATTGAGAGAGAATTTCAGCACAAAAACCAAGAAACCAAGCTCTTTTGAATGCCTTAAACTTTTTAATTTTTCTTGTAATGATTAGACATACAATCTCTCCCCCAAACACCCCTATTTATAGGAGAGGGCTAGGGTTTAGAGATAAAACAGATTTAAGGCTAATCAGAAGGTATTAAACCCAAAACAAGTCATTTAAACTCACTTAAGTGAGAAAAGGACAAAAATAAACCTGCTCAGAAAATAGCCGTTACTGTTCAAACGGCTAGTCCGGTCAACCGGCCCGGTCGACCGCTAGTACAAAAAAATAGTCGTTGCAGGCTATGGTCGACCGCCCGGTCGACCCAAACAAACAGAGAGCAGAGTCTTTCAGGCAGGTGTGTCTCGGTCGACCGTCCGGGTCGACCGTGAAACGTGCACACTGATACGTGCATCTGCCAGAACCACGGTCGACTCGGGCGGTCGACCGGCAAAACCTGACATAGGCACGGTCAACCCGGGCGGTCGACCGGCTCAGGCCAAAACACAAGTTTCAAACAGAATTTTGAGGAGATAAATATTCTTATCAAAAGATGTTTTAAATAGGAATAAGTATAAAACAAAATATGGATTTGTAGGCAGAGGATTTTGTATCAAAATATTTTTGTATAATTTATATGAAATAAACTTAGAAATAAGATATGCGCAAAAACGTGTGTGATGGAGCTTCAAACCTATTCACTGTTCTTTAACAAAACTAAAACTAAAAACAAATCTATTAAAGACTTCTAAAGCAAACTTGAAGTCTTGATCCATGCTAAGCCTTGCTAGTGCCTTCTCTTCTATGTTCCTTCCTTGATGTGCTATATGCCTTCTTTGCTTCATGAACCTAGAAGTTGTTGCAATAGCTAAGCAATAGCCTCTAAATTTGGTACAAACCTGAAACTTATCTTAACAAACTAATTAGTACCAAATAGCTCTTATTTGTTTTGTTATCATCAAAACTCTAAACAATTGGAGAGTGTAACCTTTTGGGCTAACAATCTTCCCCTTTTTGATGATGACAAAACAAATAGGCTATAAACAAAAATATAGGGGAGGAGAAAGCTCCCCCTAAAATTATGCTATATTAAACAAGCAAAAACAATGTAATTTGTAATTTGCAAGTAAACATCATGAAACCAAAAACCACGAAATTATAAAACACTTGCATAACACTTAAACCCATATTACAAGAATTCATGAAAACACATCAAATTACAAGAATTCATGAAAACACATCAAATACAAGAATTCATGAAAACACATCAAAAACCATCAAAAACTAAAAACATTTATAAACTCATATGGAACCAAAACATATGAACTCATATTTTTATCATAAAAACTCATTCTCCCCCTTTTTGTCATACATCAAAAAGGTTATGAAAATATTTTTATTCAATAACACAAACATTAAGTTCACCACAAATGAAGGAAAATCTAGCAAAATCAAGTGGTTTAGTGAAAATATCGGCTTATTGCAAATCCGTAGAAACATAATCAATATCTATATCTCCTTTCTCAAAATGATCTCTAAGAAAGTGATATCTAATCTCAATGTGCTTGGTCTTACTATGTTGATTTGCATTCTTTGTCATATGTATAGTGATTGGGAAAGAGATGTGTTGTAGATTGCACAGATAAGATGTAAAAGAAAGAAGGTTTAGAGTCGACCTTTGTGCTTGATCAATCCACAAATGTATTTATAAGGTCAATGTATCCTTTCCAATCTCCGTTATAGCAATGGCTATACCGGGTCGATTCTCCGGGAGAGCTTGCGATGGAAGCGTTACGGTTGGTAGTGAAGCAAGAAAACGAAGATTCTTCTTTGCTATTTACACAAATGCAAGAAACATAGAAAAGAAAAGAGAAGAAGTGGTGGATTTGTGCATGATGGAAAAGAAATCAAAAGAACTTTAGTAAAGTGTATTGCTAAGAGAAAAGAAGCTAGTAAAAAGATATTGGAAGACTTTAGATGAGAAAGTACATGGCTAGCTAACTTTACTTCGCTAACTTACTAAACTCAATGGTGATGCTTGATTGCCTCATGTTGATTCATTGGCAATAGAATTGACTTGCTTGTTTGTTCAAGTACTTTACCGTTTTGAAGGTGAGTGTTCCTTTAGTTCTTAGCTTGAAGCCTCATATTGATTCATGGCTCTCTAGATAGATGTTCAATGATGAACTCTAGGATTGGTACTCAAGGAATGCTAAGTTAGAAGAATCAACATTCATTTGAACATTCAAGACATAACAACAAATTAGCTTGAAGTAAAGAAGTTGTTCTTACTATACAAGTAGCACATGTTTGGTGATCCATCTCCATGTTCCATCAAGGCTCTTGTTCTAGACAAGGCTCTAAATGAGGCACACATGAGTCATATGGAGTTTGTACAAGCATTGACCAAGGGAAAGCAACTCTACTTCCTTGGTAAGTAAAAAGAAAATCTCACAATGCAAGTATAAAGATAAGCAATCATCCAAAGAGATAGAAGTTAGCTAGGTAAGTGTGTTAGCTAGCCATGCAATAGAAATTTAGCTCTCCATTACACAAGTAACAAAGCTACAATTCATGATGTAAAGCAAAGAGAAGTAAAGCAATGCAAATGCAAGAAAGCAAAGTAAGTAAAGCAATGCAAAGTAAAACGTACTAGAGCTTGTAAAGAGAAGACGAAGCTTTGATTAACCCTTGTTACAAGTGATGTCACCTCCTTGGTACAAGATTTCAACAGCACTCACTCTCTCTCTTTTACAAAATCTCTAGGAGGAAGAAGATGGAGACTAAACCTAGGAGAAAACAAAATGCAAGAGTTTCCCTAGTTCTCTCCCTTCCTTCTTGCGCTCGTGCAGACCCTGGTCCTCTATTTATAGCCCTCAGTGAGAAGGATCTAGAGCCCTGGCCGTTGGCGCAAAATCTGGGCTCCAACAGAATCCCAACTGCCGCAGATTCGCGGGGGAATCTGGGTTTTGGCGGCAAAATCTGGGCCGTTGAGCCCAGATTTTCTGGTACAGGTTCGTTGCGAAGTTGTTATCCACGTGGCCTTCTGGAAGATTCAGTTGGCGCGCGGATCTCTCCTGAATCCATATTCAAATCTTGGGCTATTTTTGGGATTTTGAATTAATCTCTTTAATTATTGCTAATTAAAGAGATTAATGGGCTTTCTCTCTTTTAAGTTGTGGACCTGCAAAAATAGAGAGAAAAGGATCAAAAATCATATTTTTATATACAATATGCATGGTATGGAAGTGGTAAAATATACAAATATGTGTAACAATCACACCCCCATACCTAGCTTTTGCTCGTCCTCGAGCAAAAAAAAGAAAAAGAAAAAGAAAGAAAATCCTAACTAATTTATTACACCACTTTCGTAGGTGACACGATTGCACTGAGCATGTTCAACAAGCTGTTAAACCTCTAGGTTACCCTAGAGGAGGAGTGTTGTCTCCTGAGGGTTTTCAGCGGATTGCACCCACAAAATCCATAAAGAAAAATAAAAAGGGTTAGTGAAAATTTTGATCCATGTTTTAAAGATTCTCCCTTAAGCTATAGGTTTCAGGTTACTCTAAACTTTTCATTCCTCTTATAAGTGTCTATTTGGAGTTTTGTTTTCAACTTAGGTAAGATTTTAGGGAAAAGATCAAAAACCGGATTTTGCATCAATCCTAGTATATATACATCTATAAATATGAAGGATCTTTCTTAGACTAAGTTCATTTATTTACTAATATATATAACATTTTATATATATATATATATATATATATATATATATATATATATATATATATATATATATATATATATATTTTCCTTAGCATCCTTAGGCTTTCTAGTTTACCCTTGTAACGAGTCTCTTACCGATGACTCCCAAACCAGACGGTCTTAGGGCACCAGATGAGAAAACATCCCTCGGGTTCGATGACTCGAGTAAAAAAGGCCACGTAGGAATTTAAGGACTTAGCCACCTTTAGGCGTGATTGGCAATGCTTCTTGAGGCACTACTAACCAGCTTAGTTAGTGGCTAAGTGATTATTATTTATTTATGTACATATTTATTTATTTATTTATTTTTTCTCTATATATTTTTTTTATTTTTTATTATATATATGTAAATAAAGTCACAAAGTCTTTGATTAATCTTCAATATGTTTAATGTATATATCCTAAAGAAAGAATTAAAATCTAGTAATTTTCTAATCCTTTATTACTTAACCTAAAAATCCAACTAAACTCCTCTTTTCAACTTATAATTAGAAATCTTAGTTAAGAGATTCCTTAATCCCTAAAGTTAAGTTTGATTCTTTAGACATGGATCAAGAATTTCCTTTTTTTATATTTTATTTTTTTATTTATATTTTTTTATTTTTCTAAAAGAAAATAAAATCTAATAAGAAAGCAGAAATCTATAAAGAAAAGTAAAATCTAAAGAAAAAACCTAAAAAGAAACTGAAATCCTAAAAATAAAAAGGCCTAAAAAGAAAATGAAAAATCCTATGTTAGCATCTACCCCCCCATACCTATCTCATGCATTGTCCCCAATGTATGAAAGATGAAATGATGCATGAAATAGGTAAAGGATAAAGCTACTCCCTCTGTCGCTTTGGACCCGCGGTGGTGCTAGGTCCAGCGGACTGTGATCTCCTCAAAGCGGCCTCCATATTGTCTAACCTAGAGGATTGCTCCTCTACCTTTTTCCTAAGCCGGACCTGCCCCCTAAATATCTTCTTCATGCCCTTCCAGATGGTGGACATGAAGGCTCTTGATTCTGTTGGGGGGTCTTGCCTCCAAAAATGTGGCTCATCTATCACCTCTAGGCTTTCCTCCGAAGAAGACTCCACAGGTATATCCTCAGGCTGGGCACTGGGTATCCAGAGTGCCTGCAAGCAACTATTATATGAGCTTGTGGGTCTTTCTACAGTAATAGGCACTCGGTCAAATGTATTAAAGATAGCGTCTGATATAAAATTTTTACACAGACGTGTGATTAAGATTGAATGGGAATGTTTTGCACCCCGAGTGCGGGAGGAATTATCAAGAATGGCATGGAAGATGGCCCTATTCAAACAGACCGTGTGGTTTCGTGCCATTAAGTCATGGATTATTTGTAGCACGGGTCTGTTAAAGGAGGATTGATGGTCAAGCCCAAAAATGTTTCGTTGGACCCAGCGTCCAATGCAATGAACATTTCTAAAAGCCGTGTTGGCTTTGAGCCCACAGTCCTGAATTGTACAGCGGACCCCCATGATGGGTATGTAATCTAGCAATGGCAAGGGGTCGCTATGGTGGGGATGAATGGGGACATCAGTGATTTCAGCAATGAGTTGGATTGTGACAAAGATGTCACAGAATGGCATGTGTACTACAAATTGGTGCGTGTCAAGATTCACAGATGCATGATCAATTGAATTATAAAAAGTAGTGACAAGATCAGGGCAATAATATGCATCGTAGTCATTGTTATCATAGACCAAAGAGTACCAATTCCATGCACGTATTCTATCCACAAAGATGTGCCCATACCCCCCCATGTCATTCAAAAGTATGAAAAAATCCCTTTCTACAAACAAATTCGGGGCCATGTATGATAATGGAACTTAAAGCAAAAGGATTTGAGAGAGGAAATTGCAAACCACCCCCGGAGATCGTGGGGGGGAAATCCAAAAACAGGTGTGCAGAAGGCACCCGGGACAGAATCTGGAAGAATGGCTCTGGATCTGCCACCAGAAGAAGAAACAGCCGGCCAGAAATTTTCTGGGCGCCAAAAGTGACCAGAGTGCGGTAGATTTGCGGCCAGAAAAGGGAATTGCGGCAGATCAAAGGATTCTGGTGAAGGGAAAATTTCAGAGGTCGACTTCGGGAAAAAGGAGTTTAGATCTGAGGGTAAGTCTGCGTTTGAGGGAGAAAGGGTTGGTGAGGAGAGTATTTATAGGGGGGAGAGAAAATGGGATTTCTAAATTTATCCCTAGGTCAAAGGTGTATTTACAACCCTAGGAAAAGGAATTGGAAATGAATGGAATCCTAGGGAAAAGAGAATCCTAGGAATTTAAAACTCTTATAAGCACAAAAATTCCTAATTTTTTCTTTTTATTTTTTTATTTATTATTTACAAAAAGTGTAAAAGAAAATTATTTACAAGTGTGGTCCCAAAATGATATGCAGGAAAAATGCTCGGAAACTATACAGATGGAATGGTCACAGATAAACTGGGTCGAAAAGACCCATTCATGAACTTCTTGTGACATTAAATCGGTGGTAAGGAATGGCTTTAAACGTTGACCGTTCACAGTGAATTTGTTGCCATTATTCGGGTCAAGAATCTCAATCGCACCGTGGGAGAAGACTCTATGTACTACGTATGGTCCTGACCACCTGGTTCTCAATTTACCAGGGAAAAGGTAGAGTCGGGAATTATATAACAGAACCTTTTGTCCTACTACAAAAATTTTCCTGTGAATGGATTTATCGTGAAAAAGCTTGGTTTTGTGTTTCGTGATCCGAGCATTGTCATATACTTCGTTTCTTAACTCTTCAAGCTTGGATATCTGCAACTTCCTTAATGCACAGGCTTTATCCAAATCCAAATTCAGTTGCTTTAAAGCCCACATAGCTCGGTGTTCTAATTCAACTGGCAAGTGACAAGGTTTTCTAAATATAACTCGATATGGAGACATACCGAGGACAGTCTTGTAAGCGGTCCTGTATGCCCATAAGGCATCAGTGAGTTTGATGGACCAATCCTTATGGTTCTGTCCTACAGTTTTCTCCAGAATGAGTTTTATTTGTCTATTCGTTACTTCAACTTGCCCGTTGGTTTGAGGATTGTAAGCCGTGGATATTTGTGAGTAATAGAGTATTTACGCATCAAGGCTTCAAAAGCCCTATTGCAAAAATGACTCCCATTGTCGCTTATTATCGCACGGGGGGCTCCGAAGCGAGAGATGATGTTTTCTCTTAAAAACTTGATAACAACTTGGTTGTCATTTGTCCGTGTTGGAATAGCTTCAGCCCATTTGGAAACATAATCTACGGCTACCAAAATGTATTGGTTACCATAGGACAGAGGAAAGGGTCCCATAAAATCGATGCCCCAGAGGTCAAAAATTTCGACTTCCAAGATGGGTGTGAGGGGCATCATGTCTCTCTGTGTGATACGACCCGTCATTTGACACTTGTCACATAGCTTGCAAAAAGTATATGCATCCTTAAAGAGAGTGGGCCAGTAGAATCCACTCTGAAGCACTTTCTCAGCAGTTTCCGTGGACCAAAATGTCCACCGCAAGCTAGCTTGTGACAAAATGTCAAAACACTCTGATGTTCATCCTCAGGAAGGCACCTACGTATGATTTGGTCAGGACAGTATTTGAATAAATACGGTTCATCCCAAAGAAGAACCGCATTTGGCGCATGAAACGGTATTTTTCCTGGCCTGACCAATGAGAAGGTATTTGCCTGGTAGCAAGGTAGTTCACTATATCAGCATACCAGGGCTCTCCACATATCTCAAAAATGTGCTCCTCAGGAAAATCATCATTAATCGGTATTCTCTCCTTAGGTGCATTTGGGATTCTTGACAAGTGATCAGCTACCACATTCTCAACGCCCTTTTTATCTTTAATCTCCAAATCAAACTCTTGCAAAAGAAGTATCCATCGAATCAGTCTTGCCTTAGCATCCTTCTTTTGCATCAAGTATTTTAGGGCGGAGTGATCAGTAAAAATAATCGTCCTGGACCCTAGCAGATATTGTCGAAATTTCTCCAACGCAAAGACAACCGCTAAAAATTCCTTTTCAGTAGTTGTATAATTGAGTTGGGCATCATTCAGTGTTCTGCTAGCATAATAGATTACGTGTTGCCTATTATCAATACGCTGTCCTAAAACAGCGCCGATAGCAAAATCTGAGGCATCACACATAATCTCAAAAGGCTTGGTCCAATCTGGTGCAGAGATGATCGGTGCAGAGACAAGTCTATTCTTAAGCTCCTTCCATGATTTTTGACATTCCTCATCAAATATAAAGGGTACATCCTTTCCTAAGAGATTTGTCAAGGGTCTTGCAATGTTGCTAAACCTTGAATAAATCGCCTATAGAAGCCGGCGTGCCCTAAGAATGATCTAATGTCCTTTAAGCATGTTGGTTCAGTAAGCTTCGTTATAACTTCCACTTTAGACTTGCTACCTCGATTCCTATTCTTGATACCTTGTGCCCAAGTACGATTCCTTACTTGACCATAAAGTGACACTTTTCCCAGTTAAGTGCTAAATTTTTCTCCATACAGCGTTGTAAAACCAGTTTCAGATGGTACAAGCATTGTTCAAAGGAATCCCGTAAATTGAAAAATCATCCATGAAAATTTCCAAAAGTTTCTCCACCATGTCTGAGAACAGGCTCAACATGCAACGTTGAAATGTTGCAGGAGCATTGCAAAGGCCGAAGGGCATCCTACGGTATGCAAACGTTCCAAAAGGACAGGTGAAGGTAGTCTTATCTTGGTCTTCGGGAGCAATTGGGATTTGATTATATCCTGAATATCCATCCAGGAAACAATAATACTCGTGTCCCGCCAATCTCTCCAGCATTTGATCAATGAAAGGAAGAGGAAAGTGGTCTTTACGTGTGGCAGTGTTCAACTTCCTGTAATCAATACAAACTCGAATCTTCGTTGGAAGACGTGTTTGTATCAATTCTTTATTCTCATTTTCCACTACAGTAAATCCAGCTTTCTTAGGCACAGCGTGAACTGGACTTACCCACTGACTATCGGATATGGGATAGATAATCCCATTGTCTAATAGTTTCAAAATCTCAGATCTAACAGCTTCTTGCATAATTGGGTTAAGTCTACGCTGTGGGTCTCGTTTAGGCTTGGCATCTTCCGTCAAATGAATCCTATGTTGAACAATAGAAGGACTAATCCCCTTGATATCAGCCATGGTCCAACCAATGGCCTCTATATTTTCCCTTAAAACAGTTAGAAGGTCCTCTTCTTGTTGTTCAGTGAGATTGGATGCAATTATTACAGGAAAAGATTCCTTCTCATCCAAGTACTTGTACTTGAGATGGTCGGGAAGAACCTTAAGCTCAGAAGAAGGGACAGGATCTATCACTGGTTGTTCATGGTGCAAGGGAAGAATAGGGGTGGAATTAGTGGTCCTTTCAACACTTGATTCAACAATCTGATCAAGGTTGAAGTCATCAGACTCCAACTCAAATTCCTCTTCAGACTCATACTCAACCTCCTCAACATGTTCACTAGTTAACCCTTCTATCAAGTTCACTTCGAAAGAATCATTGTCCAAATCCCTAGGCTGCTTCCCCAGATGGAAGACATTCACCTCCTTTGTCATATCTCCGAAAGTTAGCCGCATTGATCCATTTCTACAGTTGATGATTGCATTCGCGGTGGCTAAGAAAGGTCGTCCGAGAATGACAGGTGTCTGTGCTCTGTGATTTTGTACGGGTTGTGTTTCAAGAACAACAAAGTCCATGGGGTAAATGAATTCCCCGACCCGTATTAAAACATCTGTAATCTCCCCCTTGGGAATCTTTACAGAGCGGTCAGCCAATTGGATAGTCATCTGGGTTGGACGAAGATTGCCTAACCCTAACTGCTGGTATACGAAAAAGGGGAGAAGATTTATGCTCGCGCCCAAGTCTAGCAAAGCCCTATTTATGGTGGTCTGCCCTATGATGCAAGAAATGGTAGGGCTCCCTGGATCTTTGTATTTCACAGGGATAGGACCATTAAGCAGTTAACTTATGTTGGAAGCCAAGAAGACTTTTTTAGGGACATTTGCTTTTCTCTTTTTGGTACACATTTCTTTCAAAAACTTGGCGTAGGATGGGACTTGTTGAATGGCATCTAAGAGAGGGACATTGATTTGTACTTGGTTGAATATCTCTCTTTTCTTCTCCATGTGAGCATTCATCTTATGATTTGTGAGCCTATTTGGGAATGGGACAACAGGCTTGTATGTTTGCTCATCAACTTTCTCTTTTCCTTTAGATTGGGAAGTGGATGGTTGTGTGCTTGAAGAAGGACTATCTTGATTCGGTTGAATTGGAACAGAAGGTGGTGACACAGATTTGGGAGACTGAGTTGAAACCTTATTATCTACATGTTTCCCAGATCTAAGGATTTGAATGGCTTGGCATTGGCTGGGGCCCAAGTCTTCAACTTCGTGCAGAGGAAAATGGGCTTTGGGATTTGGTACTGGTTGGCTAGGCAGCATTCCTTTTTGGCGTTCAGTCAGAGAGTTAGCCAACTGCCCTATCTGGATTTGCAATTTGTTCATGTCCTGCTACTGATTGTTCATCATAGAAACTTAGGTCTTAGATAAGGTCTCTATCATTTTCTCCAAATCAGAAAGTCTCTTGTCTGAAGGATTGGGTGGTGGATGATGTTGATACTGGGGCTGAAAATTTGCTTGGTAAGGCACAGGATTTTGGTATGACTGGAATCTGGGTGGACTCTGGTATGAATGGACATTTGGTGGGTTCTGGTGGTAAGTCGGTGGATGAGACTGAGCAGGGTATTGTTGTGGAAATGGTTGTCTCGGCTGCTCAGGACCAGACTGACTCCAAGAAAAATTAGGATGGTTTCGCCATCCTGGATTATAGGTTTTTGAGTACGGATTGTAAGTGGGTCTGGTGTACGCGGCATTTGTACTCTCCTAAAACATTTGAGTTTGATAAACTGGACACTCCTCAAACAGATGATTCAGATCATGGCAATAGGTACAACCCGGATTAACCACAGATGGGTTGACCTGATTAACAGCAGAATTTTCCCTGGACTCTAGCAATTCAATCCTCTTCATCAATTGTGTAATTTTAGCTTCTGCAGCTATCGAGGATCCTATAGAGTGTAAACCGGTTCTGGAAGTTGTGGGTGTAGGTTTCTCAGTACATAACTCCCACTGGACTGTCTTTTCAGCTAAAGCCTCAAAAAGATCCCAACCCTGATCTTCATCCTTCTTTAAGAATTCTCCTTGACACATGGTTTCAAGAAGCGTCTTAGTCTGATAATCGAGCCCATCATAGATAATCTGGCACTGGCGCCATTTTTTTATACCATGATGGGGACACAGGGCTACTAGGTCTTTGAAGCGCTCAAAGTACTTCCAGAATGGTTCATTAGCTTCTTGTTTGAATTGCATTATATTCTTCCTCATAAGGGCTGTCTTATGGATAGGATAAAACTTTTTAAGAAAGACTTTAACGAAATCATCCCAAGAAGAAATTGAGCTAACTGGGAGATTATAAAGCCACTTCTTAGCAATATCCTTTAGTATGAAAGGTATAAACCTAAGTCTGACAGCATCTTCGTTCAACTGGGAAATTCTCATCATAAGGCATACTTCTTCAAACTCTCGGATGAAGAAGTATGCATCCTCAGATTCAAGGCCATGGAATCGTGGAAGAGTGTTTATGAACTGGGGCTTTAACTCAAAGTTACTTCCATTTGTGTTTGGGAGGAGAATGCAAGATGGAAGTGATGTGCGTATAGGGTAGAACTTGTCTTGCAACGACACGTTGTTGGTCATGACTGGAATTGTGTCGAGTGGTGGTGTATGTGGCAGTGTAGAAGTTCTTACAAGCCTAGCAGAATTCGGATCTCGATACCACTCTTGCATACAATTACACAATCAACGTGCACCGATCACACAGGCGGAAAATGAAAAATAACAATCAAGAAAAAAGAAAAAAATCAATCCAAGCTTTCTAGGTTTCCTGGACCTAGACGACTCCTAACTTTAGATTGTCCACAGGAGGTTTAGTGTAGACTCTGACTATAAGCAAATCAGCCAGGGAAGGTCAAGGTTGGTGGGAGGTTTTCCGTCAGAGACGTTCCTTAATTAAGTAACCAGCAACCTTCGGGCTTTCGGCCCTCAACCCCTTTCCTAGACACCGATTTTACAGAAGTCACTTTCCAACACTTTTTCCCCTTAGGATAATCTCCTAAGTGAGTCCGGATGTCCCTAGGGCCAGCGTCTAGCAATTTTTATTTAGAAGCTTAGGATTGTGAGTACGTGGGAAAATGATTTGTGGGCTAAGGAAAGGGTGATAAAATCCCCACCTTATCTTTTTTATGGGTGATGCCCTTAAAGTTGATTTGTGCAAGTGTACAATATAACAAACAAGGTTCACTCAAAGCGTAATTAAATCAAGCAAAGAGTGAGTCCTAGTCTATATGCTATGCTTACGTACCTTGCCTCCAGCACTCTTCAACAGTAAAAGTAAAGGAATTGAAAGACACGTGCCTAGAGATGCAAATGTCTAAACAATTTTTAACTTTGCAACAAATTTTTTACTGTTGATTAGCAGATATAAGGTGAAGAATATAAGATTTTATGTATTGCAGCAGCAGTATTTTGCAGAGAAGCAAGCCCTGCAGAAAAGTTGTCAGTAATCAACTCTTCCTTGCCGCAATTCTGCAGCAAAAACCCAGAATTTGCGGCAATTCAGAGGGATCCTGGTCTCTGCTTTCGAGAGCAGAGGCCCAGGTCCACTTATATGTTTCTGCAATGCAAATTTTGCTGTTTCTTCAACCTGTAACCTGCAACAGAGAAGAGAATTCATTTAGTTTCTCACTTTAAACCAAAACCGTTGCTCTCCCCGGCAACGGCGCCAAAAATTTGATTGGGAAAGAGATGTGTTGTAGATTGCACAGATAAGATGTAAAAGAAAGAAGGTTTAGAGTCGACCTTTGTGCTTGATCAATCCACAAATGTATTTATAAGGTCAATGTATCCTTTCCAATCTCCGTTATAGCAATGGCTATACCGGGTCGATTCTCCGGGAAAGCTTGCGATGGAAGCGTTACGGTTGGTAGTGAAGCAAGAAAACGAAGATTCTTCTTTGCTATTTACACAAATGCAAGAAACATAGAAAAGAAAAGAGAAGAAGTGGTGGATTTGTGCATGATGGAAAAGAAATCAAAAGAACTTTAGTAAAGTGTATTGCTAAGAGAAAAGAAGCTAGTAAAAAGATATTGGAAGACTTTAGATGAGAAAGTACATGGCTAGCTAACTTTACTTCGCTAACTTACTATACTCAATGGTGATGCTTGATTGCCTCATGTTGATTCATTGGCAATAGAATTGACTTGCTTGTTTGTTCAAGTACTTTACCGTTTTGAAGGTGAGTGTTCCTTTAGTTCTTAGCTTGAAGCCTCATATTGATTCATTGGCTCTCTAGATAGATGTTCAATGATGAACTCTAGGATTGGTACTCAAGGAATGCTAAGTTAGAAGAATCAACATTCATTTGAACATTCAAGACATAACAACAAATTAGCTTGAAGTAAAGAAGTTGTTCTTACTATACAAGTAGCACATGTTTGGTGATCCATCTCCATGTTCCATCAAGGCTCTTGTTCTAGACAAGGCTCTAAATGAGGCACACATGAGTCATATGGAGTTTGTACAAGCATTGACCAAGGGAAAGCTACTCTACTTCCTTGGTAAGTAAAAAGAAAATCTCACAATGCAAGTATAAAGATAAGCAATCATCCAAAGAGATAGAAGTTAGCTAGGTAAGTGTGTTAGCTAGCCATGCAATAGAAATTTAGCTCTCCATTACACAAGTAACAAAGCTACAATTCATGATGTAAAGCAAAGAGAAGTAAAGCAATGCAAATGCAAGAAAGCAAAGTAAGTAAAGCAATGCAAAGTAAAACGTACTAGAGCTTGTAAAGAGAAGATGAAGCTTTGATTAACCCTTGTTACAAGTGATGTCACCTCCTTGGTACAAGATTTCAACAGCACTCACTCTCTCTCTTTTACAAAATCTCTAGGAGGAAGAAGATGGAGACTAAAACCTAGGAGAAAACAAATGCAAGAGTTTCCCTAGTTCTCTCCCTTCCTTCTTGCGCTCGTGCAGACCCTGGTCCTCTATTTATAGCCCTCAGTGAGAAGGATCTAGAGCCCTGGCCGTTGGCGCAAAATCTGGGCTCCAATAGAATCCCAACTGCCGCAGATTCGCGGGGGAATCTGGTTTTGGCGGCAAAATCTGGGCCGTTGAGCCCAGATTTTCTGGTACAGGTTCGTTGCGAAGTTGTTATCCACGTGGCCTTCTGGAAGATTCAGTTGGCGCGCGGATCTCTCCTGAATCCATATTCAAATCTTGGGCTATTTTTGGGATTTTGAATTAATCTCTTTAATTATTGCTAATTAAAGAGATTAATGGGCTTTCTCTCTTTTAAGTTGTGGACCTGCAAAATAGAGAGAAAAGGATCAAAAATCATATTTTTATATACAATATGCATAGTATGGAAGTGGTAAAATATGCGAATATGTGTAACAATCATATAGTACTAGTATTATCACAAAATATTTTTATATGGTTATAATGCAAATCATAATCAAGGAGAGTATGTTTAATCCAAAGGACTTGTGCACAACAAGCCCCCGCGGCAACATACTCCACCTCGGCGGTTGAGAGAGCTACGGAATTTTGTTTCCTAGAGGACCATGAAACAAAACAATTACCAAGAAATTGACATGTCCCACTAGTACTCTTTCTATCTACTCTACAACCCGCATAGTCGGCATCCGAATAACTCGTCATTGAGAAATCTCCGGTTTTCAGATACCATAGACCCATTCCAATCGTTCCCTTAATATAACGAATAATGCGTTTTACCGCAATAAGATGGGACTCTTTGGGACACGATTGAAATCTAGCACAAAGACACACACTAAACATGATATCCGGCCTACTTACCGTCAAATACAAAAGACTACCTATCATGCTTCTATATAATTTAATATCAATATTTTTACCTTGGTCATCCTTATCAAGCTTGGTGGTAGTTGCCATGGGAGTGTTGCAAACCTTTGAGTCTTCAAGTCCAAACCTCTTTACGAGTTCCTTTGCGTATTTGGCTTGACATATGAAGTTCCCATCTTGCAATTGCTTGATTTGGAGTCCAAGAAAGAAATTAAGCTCACCCATTGAAGACATTTCAAACTCACATTGTATAACCTTTTCAAATTCCTTGCATAAAAACTCATTAGTAGAACCAAAAATTATATCATCAACATAAATTTGCACAATTAAAATGTCATTATCAACATGCTTAGTGAATAGTGTTGTATCTACTTTGCCTTTAATAAAATCATTTGAAATGGGAAAACTAGAAAGCCTATCATACCAAGCTCTTGGAGCTTATTTCAATCCATACAAAGCTTTATCAAGTTTAAAAACAAAATCGGGATGAACATGATCAATAAAACCGGGATGGTTGAGCAACATAAACTTCTTCATTTATAAAACCATTCAAAATGCACTTTTCACATCCATTTGAAAAAGTTTAAAATTTTTGAAAGATGCAAAAGCTAGTGTCATCCGTATGGCTTCAAGCCGTGCTACGGGTGCAAAGGTCTCCTCAAAGTCAATTCCCTCAACTTGAGTGTAACCTTGGGCCACTAACCTAGCCTTATTCCTAATCACATTTCAGGACTCATCCATCTTGTTTCTAAAGATCCACTTAGTACCAATTATTGGTCTATCGTGTGGCTTAGGAACAAGGTGCCAAACTTAGTTGCGCTCAAATTGATTGAGTTCCTCTTGCATGGCTAGCAACCAATATGAGTCCGCCTCGGCTTCGAGGATGCTTTTGGGTTCAAAATGAGAAATGAAAGCAAAGTTACCACATAGGTCATGGAGTTTGGAGCGAGTTGTTACCCCTTTAGATGCATCACCTAAGATGAGCTCCTTGGGATGATTTGTAGCGTATCTCCAAGCTTTAGGAAGCGGTTGAGAGCTTTCCTCTTTATCCTCTTGAACATCACCAATTGATTCTAGCTTTTCTTCTTGAGCGGGTGAGTCCTTCAAGGATAGTCTCTCCATGTCTTCACCTAATGGGTCAATCTCTACAACATTCTCAACAACCACATTAGATTCTTCAAATTTAACATGCATGGATTGTTCAATGGTAAGTGAAGATCTATTGAATACTCTATAAGCTTTACTAGTTGTAGAATATCCAACAAAGATTGCTTCATAAGCCTTAGCATCAAATTTACCCAAGTTATCTTTAGTGTTCAAAACAAAACACTTGCATCCAAAAACTTTGAAATATGTAACATTAGGTTTTCTAGAATGATACATTTCAAAAGATGTTTTGGAAGAATTTTTACATAAATAAATACGATTTGATATATAGCATGCGGTGTTTACGGCCTCGGCCCATAGATATTGAGGGAGGTCATACTCACTTATCATTGTCCTAGCCATCTCTTGAAGTGTTCTATTTTTCCTTTCTACAACTCTATTTTGTTGTGGAGTTCTAGGACAAGACATTTCATGCTTAATTCTCTTTTCATCACAATAAGTCATGAAGAGTTGGTTAACAAACTCACCACCTCTATCACTTCTTATTTTCAAAATCGAAAAACCTTTTTCTTTTTCAACTATTTTTCGGAAAATCTTAAAATGAGAAAAAGTTTAATCTTTGTGTTCTAAGAAGAAAACCCAAGTGAAACGGGAAAAATCATCAACCAAAACATATGCATATCTACTACCATTTAAACTCTTAGTTTTAGTAGGTCCAAAAAGATCCATATGAATTAATTCTAAAGGCCTAGTTGACATGATATCCTTGATTGGTTTGAAGGAAGACTTGGTTTGTTTCCCAAGTTGGCACGCACCACAAATGCAGTCTTTCTCAAACTTCAAGCAAGGAATACCCTTCACCAATTCCTTTGAATTAATCCTAGAAAGATGGTCAAAAGATGCATGTCCTAATCTTCTATGCCAAAGCCAAGAATTTTCATCAAAAGCATTTAAGCATTTAGTAGAACATTCCACATTAAGCATGTCAATGATATAAACATTATCATCACGAAAACCAGTGAGAATACAATCATTGGTTTTAACATCAAAAATTTTGCAAGAAGTATCATCAAAACAACTTTAAGTCCACGATCACAAAATTGACTAATGCTAAGCAAATTATGTTTCAAACCATCAACAAATACAACATTTTCTATAATGAGAGATGCACCAATTTGAATGTTACCTATACCGATGATAGTGCCTTTGGAGTCATCCCCGAAGGTGACGGAGCCACCTTCCTCGTACCTTGATAGGGTTGTAAAGTTATTGATATCCCACGTCATATGTCTTGAACAACCACTATCAAGGTACCACCGCTCCCTACGTCTTGGAGCCTTGGTGTGTACCTACATCAAATAATTTAGGACTTGATTTTGGTACCCACATTTTCTTGGGTCCTAAATAGTTAGTCTCATTAACTCAAACAAGATTATTTGACCTATTTACTTGGTCATAACAAAATTTAGCCAAATGTCCATTTTTACCACAATATGTGCATCTATACACTCTACCATATTTAAAAGCATAGTGAGTGTGTGATTTGTGAGCATGAGAATTGTGAGCATGAAAAGATTTAGCATGAGAAGTGTTATGTGTAGTGTGAGCATGAGGAATCTTAACATGTGAAATTTTAACATGAGAGGTGTGCTTTTTAGAGAACATTTTCTTCAAGTTTCTTAGTGTTAAAAGCACAATCTTTCAAAACTTTTTCAAAATCAACCATTTTAGATTTTAAAGAAGAAATTTCTTTTTCATCAACCATAGGAGATTTTGCCTTACAAGCAACTTTGTAAGCACTAAATTCATTTTGGGTAGAAATGAGATTTGAAGAAATTTCATCTTTTTCTTTAGAAACCATAGCAAGTTGATTTTTGAGAAAAGCAACTTCTTTTTGCAATTTAAAACATTCAATCTTCTTATTATCATAAGTTTCAGAAAGTTCAACAAAAGCATGAACAAGAACTTCCTTACTTAATTCATCATCTTCATCATCAAGAGGTTGAGGGGTTATCTTTGGTGTGTTTGCCATGAAACACATATTCGCTATATCCGCCTCTTCCTCGGACTCGCTTTCCGAATCCCAAGTTGCCTTATAAGCTTTCTTTTCTTCCGTTTCTTTGGCTTGAAGGAGGAGGTCATCTTCTTCTTGAACTCCGGGCAATTCGCCATGATATGTCCGGGTCTTCGGCAATTGTAGCATATAATTCTTCTCTCCTCTTTGCCTTCAAATTTCCTTCGGAAGTTGAGCTTGTTTCTCCGGTACATTCTCTTCACATTGCGAACAAGTAGTGATAGCTCCTCATCTTCTTCTTCATCTTCTTCATCGTCTTCGAGAGTGGATGAAGACTTGAAGGCTATGGACTTCTTCTTTAGTGGAGCGGCCTCTTCTCTAGCTTTCTTTTCCATCTCATGGGTCTTTAAGTTCCCAATGAGACTAATGAGGTCCATCTCGTCCTTGTCGTTCAATTCTTTCAAGGTGGTAGCCTTTATCTCCCATGAAGTAGGAAGAGCCCGAATCACTTTCCGCACCTTTTGATCATTGGAAATATCATCACCTAAAGAAGAAAGAGCATTGGTGATTTTAGTAAACCTTGTAATCATGCAATCAATAGATTCATCATCAATCATTTTAAAAGATTCATATTGGGACCTCAAGAGATCTATCTTAGCTCTCTTGACTTGTGAAGTCCCCTCGTGTGTGACCAATAAATGTTGCCAAATCTCATAGGCGGATTGGCAATGAATTACCCGTATAAGATCATCCTCATTCAAGGCGGTTAATAGGGAGTTTTGGGCCTTGGAGTTAGCCTCATATTCTCTAAAGGTAAAGTCGGTCCAAGTGCTTTCATCACTATCGGGTGCAACATTGGGTTTGGTCAAAGATTTTGCAACTAAGCTACCTAATGATTGCAAAAAGATAGTCATCCTAACCTTTCAAATAGGGAAATTAAGTCCATCAAATTTAGGAGGGGTTTTGATGTTATCGGCCATGTTTACTAGTGATGACAAATGGAATGCAAATGTTGATTAGCAAATTTTAAGGATCTCTCTAAGGATGTTAAGCCAAACCTAGAGTCCAAGCTCTGATACCAATTGAAAATCACCTAGAGGAGGGGTGAATAGGTGATAATGCTAATCAATGGACAATTTAAAAATATGATGCAACAATCGCCCAAAACAAGACTAAGAGCCGAATGCCCCGTGAAGGGTTCTGAACTCCTTCCTCCTGATTCCTCGTGAAATGAGTTGGAGGTGCGCAATGCAACCTTGTTGTATGGGACAATGATTGACAAGATGAATGACAACATGTGAATATAGCAATGACAATTAAAAGTAAGCAACAATAGTAATGAAAGTAGTGCAAGAAAGAGGAAAGTAAACCAAACGCAAACACAAAGAATTGTTATCGAGGTTCGAGCACCCAGCTCTACTTCCCCGCCTTCCCAGAAGGATTCCAACCACTTCCACTATCACAAAGATGTCACAAATACACCGGAGTACCCAACTCCACAATCTCAAGTACAAGTTCTCTCTTGGTAGTCAAAAGACCACAAACTTTCTCTTTCAAAATTCTCTTCCCTTACAAAGGTCCTTAGAGAACAATGAGTAGGAATGAAGCTCTTGTGTGCAAAGAGAAAAGAAAATGAAATCAGAGAATTCTTAAAAACACTTCAGAAATTGAGAGAGAATTTCAGCACAAAAACCAGAAACCAAGCTCTTTTGAATGCCTTAAACTTTTTAATTTTTCTTGTAATGATTAGACATACAATCTCTCCCCAAACACCCCTATTTATAGGAGAGGGCTAGGGTTTAGAGATAAAATAGATTTAAAGCTAATCAGAGGGTATTAAACCCAAAACAAGTCACTTAAACTCACTTAAGTGAGAAAAGGACAAAAATAAACCTGCTCAGAAAATAGCCGTTACTGTTCAAACGGCTAGTCCGGTCGACCGGCCCGGTCGACCGCTAGTACAAAAAAATAGCCGTTGCAGGCTACGGTCGACCGCCCGGTCGACCCAAACAAACAGAGAGCAGAGTCTTTCAGGCAGGTGTGTCTTAGTCGACCGTCCAGGTCGACCGTGAAACGTGCACACTGATACGTGCATCTGCCAGAACCACGGTCGACTCGGGCGGTCGACCGGCAAAACCTGACATAGGCACGGTCGACCCGGGCGGTCGATCGGCTCAGGCCAAAACACAAGTTTCAAACAGAATTTTGAGGAGATAAATATTTTTATCAAAAGATGTTTTAAATAGGAATAAGTATAAAACATAAATATGGATTTGTAGGCAGAGGATTTTGTATCAAAATATTTTTGTATAATTTATATAAAATAAACTTAGAAATAAGATGTGCGCAAAAACGTGTGTGATGGAGCTTCAAACCTATCCACTGTTCTTTAACAAAACTAAAACTAAAAACAAATCTATTAAAGACTTCTAAAGCAAACTTGCAGTCTTGATCCATGCTAAGCCTTGCTAGTGCCTTCTCTTCTATGTTCCTTCCTTGATGTGCTATATGCCTTCTTTGCTTCATGAACCTAGAAGTTGTTGCAATAGCTAAGCAATGGCCTCCAAATTTGGTACAAACCTGAAACTTATCTTAACAAACTAATTAGTACCAAATAGCTCTTATTTGTTTTGTTATCATCAAAACTCTAAACAATTGGAGAGTGTAACCTTTTGGCTAACAGTGTGACGGAGATAAATTTTTGAATAATGATTGTAGCAACATGAGGAAGAAACACCTAAAGAAGGTGAGACTGGGGAGGAAGCAAGCTAAAATGACAAAACAATTGGCCTCCCCACTATGCTCTATAAAGAGGACCCATTGGAATGATGGGAAGAGAGCTAGAGGGTAAGACCGAAAAAGATCTAAGTGTGGGAGAAACTTGATGTTGTACATATTTCTGTATAATATATGCACCTCTTTTACATTTCATTTCATGCATGTATACATTTCTTTCATACATTGGGAACAATGCATGAGATAAGTGTGGGGGAGGGTTCTAATATGACCAATATAACTTAAAAAAAAAATTTGTATATATATTTAAAAGTAAGAACAATATTTTGATATATTTTTATAAGAAATTAAGTCAATTTTAAGGAATAGGAAAATCATAATTAGGATTTCTTACACTTGGTCAAAATAAGATAACTTGTTTGATTTTTACGGTTAGGAAGAAAATTTGTGAAATTAATTTAGTCTTGATATTTACCTTGATGAAATATGCACACTAAATACACTTACACACTTAGGGTTTAAAAACAAAGACTCTTATGCCTTATAAAAAAAAAGTATATATGTATAAAAAAAGAGAAAAAATAATAAACAAATCTAATTATTGATTAGCTAGGTGCTTTGACCTAAGCAAGCCTTGGTATTTATGCAAAAGATAATTAGATAAGTTTGAATATATATATATATATATATATATATATATATATATATATATATATATATATATATATATATATATATATATCCTCTGATTAAGCTGGGTATTTGTGTCTCATGAAGCATAAGTATTCACGCCTAAAAAGGGTACATTTTATAAATAAAAACCTTGGTTTCGTGGCTTTGTCTGCTCGAGTGTTTAAGTTCTTAGGGGTGTTTTCTCACCTGGTGCCCTAAAACTGTCCGGTTTGGGTGTCACCGACTAAAGGCTCGTTACATGGACAGATTAGAAAGCCTAATGAAATTGAGGAATAAATTCTACCAAAAATAAATATAAATAAGGCATAGGAGTTAATGTTAAAGAACCCTTAGTCAACTTCACAAGTCACGATGGTGCATACGACTCAGGGTAAATTAATAGACTAGATGAGAAGTACAATTTGACTCCTTACTTTGATGATGACATGTTTTTGAATAGAGACTGAGTTTCGGAATGAAAAATTTGATATTCCTATAACATATAGATTACTTAAAGCCTTACAAATATACTTCAAATATTTTCTCCTTTAAAAATGCTTTTCGAAAATACTAACTTTTTTCTCTTTCTTTATGGATTTTGTGGGTGCAATCCACTGAAAACCCTCACGAGACAAAACTCGTCCTCTAGGGGTAACCTAGAGGTTTAAACGGCTTGTTGCACATGCTCAGTGTATCTAATAATTGATTAAGATTAGTTTTGATATTTTGCTCGAGGGCGAGCAAAAGATAAGTGTGGGGGTGTGATCGGTCACATATATTGCATACATATTGTCACATTTCCATGCTTGTTATCTAAATAAATTATATTAATAAGTCCTATTGTTCTTTATAAAATGCAGGCCCATTGCTAAAGGATAGGCCAGAGAAACGAGCCCAAAAGCCCATTTAATTAAGAATAAATTCGAAATCAGGGAATCAGGGCAAATCTTGGCATATCAGAGAGGTTGAAAATCAGTTAAAATGAATCCTCCCAAATCAAGCGGCTGAAGCCAACAAATCAAAGATCGTTAAGTCAAATCAGGGAGCTGCAACAGTAAATCCAACTTGACAAAAGGAAGCCCAAAGCCACGCCAACTGATCGTCCACCTGGATGTGGCCATTGGCCACATCCAGGCTTGGGCCGCGGATCCGCGGCTTGTTGGTGGAGATAAGGGGAGCGTTTGCTCCCCTTATCTCCTCACTCCCTTCCCTCTGAGGTTTTTCCTATAAAAGCTAGGGTCTTGTAATGAAAAAGTAGCGAAGACTAGGATTAGAATTTTTGTTTATTCTTTAAGGATTTAGGCTCTCTGTTAGATAGTGTAAAAGTTGTATTTTATTTTGCAATTTGTAGTTCAGTACAAATACTTGTGAGAGAGAGGAATTGAGTGCTTGTAACTTGAAGATTGAAGTGACATCAATACAAGAATCGAGCTACATTTTCTTCTACTCATTTTACGGTATGTTCTACTTTAATTACATGCATTGTTTCTTATTTCCCATGAGTAGCTAAATCGGTTTTCTGGGCTCACTATTGTACCTCTCTCCAATTTTTCTTCTTTTCTGATTTTCATGAAAAAGACCCAATGAATCATTTGCATGCCTAACTTAAAGCCTTTCTTCTTGAAAGTGTTCTTGAAGGCACATGAGGATGGGTTTAGATTTTTAAACTCCTACTTCTTTTAAGAACGTTTCTTGAACTATTTTATTCCATACTTGCTTCTTCGCGCTTGATGATTTAACATTCAATTCAAAATGGTTTCTTAAAGAAAAGAGTTAACTTTTCCAACCATCTTATATGCTTTACTTCAAACTTTCTAAAGTCAACCTTAAGTTTTGCCTATGATCAAGTTGAGGCATTAAGAATTTCAATAGAAGAATAAACAGTTGAGTAATGAGATAGTGAGCCCAGATTTTCTTCTTCATTAAAAAAATAACAAATCACTTTCTAAACTTTATACAAAATTCACCTTTTCCAAAGCCTTCTTCAAAGTTGCAATTTCTCTTTTAATCATCTCCCTTCTTTCCATTCTCTTTTCAATTAAAAAACGAGCACAATTCTTTGTTACTAAACAAAACACCGAAAAGCTTTCATCGCATTCCTCCTCGTGGACACGACCTGTTAGCCACAAGCTACACGGTAAAATTTCTTAACTCTTTGATTTTTACAATCACCGATCCTCAGCAGTGCCACCTCCCTTACACGCCTCCACCCCTTCCCTCTTGGCTGCCACCACCAGCGCTTCCCCAGCTCTGCCCCGAGATCCGCCATGCACCGTCGTTCTCCACTCCATCACCACCCAATAGCACCACCCGTGCACAGCAGCCTACCGGGTCGCATCTCCTCCCCATCTTCTCAGAGCAACCAGTCCAGGTCGTGCCTCCTTGCCATAAAACCAACCCATGGTAGCACCAGCTTCAACCATCTCCCCAAGCCTTACCATGAGCATTCCCACCAAGCAACATCCCCCTCACCAACAGCAACCCATGCTTTCTCCTTGCCGTCAAAGCATCCTTCGAGCCATCTTTTGCCTCTCTGTGGATCATCGTTGATCACTGTCGGTGAGCGCGAGCACCTACGCCCTTCCCGGCGAGATCCTCTATCCGTCGACCTCCGTCGCTTCCGCCGGAGCCTCCGTTGGCGTGCCGCAAGTCACCCCAATGTAAGTGCATTAATATATATAGGAGTAAACATGTAATAATGTGAAAGTGTGTTTAATTGTGTGTGGGTGCGTGAGTTTATGTATGCATGTATTTATGCATGGATTTGTGCTTGGGCATGTGTATATATATATATATATAACATGTATTTATGTGCATACTTATATATATGTATATATGTATATACTCGTATATACGTGTATATATGTGTATGTATATAAGTGTATGTATGTACGTATATAAGTGTCTAATTATGTGTATGTATGCATGATTATAATGTATTATGTTTGTGTATACCCGTATAGTGTGTACGTATGTGTTTGTATATCATCGTGTGTGTTTGGTTACATGATACAGCGTTTCGGACTCGCTCGGACAATCCGAACACGGTAATGGGAGATTCGAAGTTGTGCTCGTTATGGACCCGATACACTGGCGATTCAAAGGCTGATCCATGGGATGATCTGGAGACCTGTACCGGTTCGTGCAGTGAAGACAAAACGGCGATTCGGATCCAAAACCGTGTCATTTCATGTGAGTGTTTGCTTATGTCTTATTTCCTTATTTACCGTTATAAACAGGTATTTGTAATTTACTCTTATCATTTCATGTGACTTTCTGTTATATTTTATCAGTTTAATTACTTGTATCACTTCATGAGACATCAATGATTGTTCGTCTTATTTACGTAGTTGATATGAGCTTGTATCAGCGTCATTCATGTGTTTGTAGTTCGTCGTTGTTGGCTTACGCCTAGTACTAATACATCTTAGACTGTAACTTGACTCGCTCTATTGATTTGCTGGATTAGTTTATGTTTGAGAATTAGATATATATGGACCTTGTGTTTGGATATTGAGGTATTAGACTTATATCTTTTCATGTGAAACTGTTCGGATTCAGACTAGTTGTAAAGGAACCTGGACTGTAACTGGATTGATCATGAGCTGGATTGATTCATGATTATGGATAGATTCATATTTTATGTGGAGTACTTATCAGACTTGTTATTCTTTCTTTTGGTAATAACATAGATGAGGATTCATTTAGGTGTTGAGGACGAATTTGTTATGATGTTATTTAATTAAGAGATTAGATTTCTTAATATTTGGATTGATATATGGAACTAGTTAGAGTTAGAATTTGATATAAAAATTGTGTTCTGTTCTTTAGATCTTGAATAAAGTTCAAATGAGATTGATGACTTTTGAATTATTGATTGTGAGTATTTTTCAGATTTATCCCGATTATATTTGTTGAGTATGGATGAGCTTATTGATATTGAGTATCAGATATAGACCATTCTAGATTGCAGTCGTTTGAAAATGTTCCCTCTTTAGATATGATTTCGGTATGTGTTGCAAAAACTGTTCGCGTTTCGAAGTTCATGAAAAACTCCATTATTGTTGAATCATGTACAAGTTATTAAATATAAACTTGCTAGAATCTTTTTAACAAAGTGTGTAGTGGCAAGTATAGGATCGAATCCACGGAGACTTGTTCTTGAAATTTTAGTTATTAAAAATCTTACTTTTATCTTATTCTAGTTGAGAAATCCCTTGGATGAAGGTTGAAATTTTGTTTTTTTAAAAAAATAAATAAATAAATAAAGATTTTGTAGAAGAAAGCAAAAGCAAAATAAAAATATGAATAAAGTAAAAGAAAAATAAAAATATGAAGAAAGCAAAAGAAGAAAGAAATACCAACCTTTTTGCGAAGATTTGAATAACCAAAGTAAAAAAAAGAAATTAAGAGATTGGTACGAAGGGAAGAGGAAGATGAACCAGTGAACTTGTTTCTTGTCGTTGCCTTGATGTCTCCCTCCTTCAAATGATGCTGAAAGCAAAAGAAGCTAATAAAAGAAAAGAGAAAACTTCATGGAATCAATATGCAAGAAAAGAATGGCATAAAAAAATAAAGAAAAAATAAAGAAAGACTTAGACTGAACGTCACAAGATCGTGAAGAAAAATTCTGAATTTTATTCAATAAGCATCAAATACAAAGCCCTTGACCTCTCCAATCTCGCATTACAACGCTCAAAACTCTCTTTTTCTGGTTTTTCAGCCCTCTAGTCTACCCCCTCTCTAAATGAATACAGGTATTTATAGGAAAATAGTGATAAGGGAGAGCGTAGGGAGATAGGAAGAGCTGGCTATTTTTAAATTTCAATCTTCCCCTTATCTCTAAACTTGATTTGTCCAGAATTCTAATCTGCAACTTATTGGCGTGTTGATTGCGAAATATTGCTTATCATATGATAGAATTCAAAATAGTGATCAACATAAGAGTTGTAGCCCTTTAAATCTTCTTTCTAGATCATCTTGAATCATCAGATTTGAGATTCGGTAGCAAAAGTTATGATTAAAATGCTAAACTGTATCCAGTCTGAATCCGAATCTAAATTGCTTCATCTCATCCATTGATCTTCTCTCTATCTATTTATCCTCAGTAAACCCAATAGGGTCTTCAAAAATTTATTTTTTATTTTGAATTTTTATAGTATTATCTTATCTGGTAAATCCAATCCTCAGATAAGATAGACTAAAGATTTTCTGAATTTGAGTCGATCCTTATTTGATTTGAACTTTTGGGTTTGTTTGGATAGGATCCATATTTATCTTCTCTTTATCATCCTGCAAGGATTAAGACATTAAGACAAGTGAGTTTGTAATGATTTATTATAGAATATATGTAGAAATGTAATAATGTTTATGCAATATATGTGTCCAAACACACTCCCACACTTATCTTTTGATTGTCCTCGAGCAAAACAAAACTAACCAAATGTTTTTATTGGATCACTTTCGCAGGTCACGGATTGCACTTAGCATGTGCAATAAGCCTTTAAACCTCTAGGTTACCCCTAGAGGAGGAGTTGTAGTCTCCTGAGGGTTTTCAGTGGATTACACCCACAAAATCCATAAAGAAAAGAAATAGTTTGTTAGTATTTTTGAAAATACATTTTGAAAAGAAGAGGAAATATTTGAAGTACTTTTACAAGTATTAAGCAATTTGTAAGTTATAAGATCATCGAATTATTCATCCCTAGACTTAACCTCTATTCAAATATTTGTTATCAATTAAGGTTAGGAATAAAATTGTATTCTCATCTAGTCTATTATTTTACCCTAAGTCATATGCATCTTGTAACCGTGAATATTTTGACTAAGGATTCTTCAACTCTAACTCTTATGCCTTATTTGTGTATATACTGGTGGTAATATTCCTTAACTTTCTTAGGCTTTCTAATTTGTCCATGTAATGAGCCTTAGTCGGTGACTCCTAAACCGGACGATTTTAGGGCACCGGGTGAGAAAACACCCCAAGGACTTAGGGCTCAAGCAAATAAGGCCACAAAACTAAGGATTTATTTGGTGATATGAACCACTTTTAGGCGTGAATAATCATGCTTTATGAGGCATAAAAATCCAGCTTAATCAGAGGATTCTTATTATATATAATATATATTTTTTCTTCTTTTTTTTCTTCTTTTTTTTAAGGCATAAAAATCTTTGTTTTTGAACCCTAAGTATGTAAGTATATAAAAGATGCATATTTTATTAAGGTAAAAATCATGACTGGATTACTTTTTCAATTTTTCTTCCTATCCCTAGAAATTAAACAAATATTCTTATTTCAACCAAGTATAAGAAATCCTAATTATGATTCTCTTATTCCTTAAAATTAACTTAATTTCTTACAAAAATAAGTCAAAGTATTACTTTTCTTTTCAAAAAGTTTTTTTTGTAACAAAGAAAATGTTTTTTATATTTTTTTTAATTTTTTTAATCTTTTTTATTTTATTTTATTTTATTTTTTTTAGAAAACCTAAAAGAAAACCTATGTTAACCCTCCCCCACACTTATCTCATGCATTGTCCTCAATGTATGAATGAATGCATAGCATGAAATAAATGTAAGAATGTGAAGGGTAGATGTACCTTAGGAGCTGCATTAAGCATATAAGTTAAGGGGTAAGAGTAAATAAAAAGATGAAGGCACACCCCCAAATTTGGATAAAAGCATCTCTCTATAGAAAAGAAATAGAAACTCTAGAAAGGGAAAAAAAATAAAAAATAAACTTTCTATAGAAAACAACATTTCTTGGTTGCCTCCCAGCAGCGCTAAGTTTAACGTCTTCAGTCAGACACAATCACATGTCACTCAACATCTATGTATGGCCTTCCGATGTTAGACCAGAAAATTGAACAGTTTTCTTGTGTGGTCCTTGAAGCGGAACAATGGTGCATTTGAGAATGTTAAAATGTGTCCAAGATTTTTCAATTTAAGTGCAAAATTTCTTGAGTAATGTGGTATAGGCAGGCAATTGTTTAGTCACATTTAGGAGTGGAATGTCTGTTGGCCCAAAGGCCATTATCCCGGTTATTTTGATGATAGCAAAACGTATTTAGTTATGTATTTAATAATCTTGTTTTTAAAGTATTTCAGGTTCAAGAAACAGATTTTGACGACTCCGCTAAAAGACTCACAAATTTGGAGTTCGCCCAACATTTGCATTCCCAAGCTAAAGCACATAGGAAGCTTCGGAATTTGCGTTGAAGAAAAGTTCAAGAAGAAGATCAAGACTTGCTAAAGAATCCAAGATTTGTACTTTGTTTATTTTCATTTTAGAATATTTTGTCAAAACTAAATAGTAGAAGTAGAGATATGGGATATCACACACACACATTTTCTAGAGTGGTTTATGGCTTCAAAATAATTTCTATTTCTATTTCCAAACTCAGTTTTAGTTGAACATATCTATTTTGGAAATACGATTTTAGAGAGACTAGTTTTTGGGAAAAACATTTCATTGAAAATCAAGTTTTTATCAAAAGAATTTTTACCAAGTATTTTACCTTGATAGTAGTATGACACATGCTCATACCCTATGATTTTTCAAGACCAAAACATTTTATCCTAGACCCAAAACCAAAATCCAAAATTGTCCAGGTCTGTGAATTCTGATTTTTTAGAAATTCACAGTGACCGGTCGACCGGCAGTCGACCGGCACTCGACCGACATGCACAAATGTGCATGTGCGTATCAGTCGACCGGAGGTCGACCGATACTCGACCGACCCCAACCTGCTGCTCTCTGGAAATTGCCAGTCGACCGACCCGGTCGACCGGTGAGCCCCAACGGTCGGATTTTTGACCGTTGGCGGTCGACCGACCCGGTCGACCGGTAGTCTGTCAAAAATTCTGACAGACTCAACAGCTATTTTTCTGACTTTTTGACTTTTGGGATTTGTCTCCAACGAATCTCTTGAGCAGTTTTTGACCCCTATAAATAGGTGGTCACTTCATATGATATGACTAATGATTTTAGAGCTATCAAGTGAAATTTTACAAAAGTTGTGAAAAGATTTCCAAAGTTTTCAAAAGAAAAGATTTTTCTCTCCAAAGCCTAAATTTCCATCACCTTTCTTGGAGCCTATTTCTCTACTTCTCTCTATCTTTGCACTACACAATCCCATACTCTAACTCTCCTATTTGGTTCTAGGATTGTGCTTAGTGAGCTCTTTTGTAAAGTGGTCAAGTGTGATCACTTCCTTTGTAATTGAGTAAAGTTGTAGAGGCATCGGCCTCAAGGCGAGCTAGTGTGCTCAAGGTGGTGAAGTGTCATCACGGGAGACGGACAAGTGTTGTCCTTGTATTGTTGATCCGGTGGGATCCTCAATAGTGGAAATCCTTCAAGTGTGAAGGCGGGGACGTAGAGCGTGGCTCGAACCTCGGAAACATATCGGCGTGTTTGCGTTTGCTCAAATTCTTCTAACTCTATCTCTTTTATTACTTGCAGTTTTACATTGTCTTTTACTTGCAAGAAATATTGTATTGTGCTAATTGTTTAGAGTTAAATTTTTAAATTCCGCATAATTGCCATTATCATATAGCCATCACCTATTCACCCCCCCTCTAGGTGATTTCAATTGGTATCAGAGCCTAACCCTACAACTTAGGTCTAACAACCTTAGGGAGATCCTTCATTTGGCTATATATATTTGCTTGTTGTTGTTTATTGCATTTTACTTGCTTGTGCATTCATGGCATCCATGGACTTTTCTAGCATTAAATCCCCTCCCAAATTTGATGGGTTGAACTTTCCTATTTGGAAAGTCAAGATGAACTTGTTTTTGAAATCCTTAGGTGTTAGGGTAGCTAGGGCCATTACCAAAGACTTCATTGAACCAACTAGTGATGAGAGCACATGGTCCGAGGATACCACCAAAGACTATGAAGCAAATGCTAGGGCACAATATGCATTAACACAAGCACTTAATGAAGATGACCTTGCACGCATCATTAATTGTAAATCGGCATATGAAGTTTGGAACATGCTTATTGTGACTCATGAGGGAACGTCACAAGTCAAGAGAGCAAAAGTTGACTTGTTACGTTCTCAATATGAGAATTTTTACATGATTGATAATGAGAGCATTGATGACATGCTCACTCGCTTTACAAAAATAACTAATGCTCTTTCTTCCTTAGGCGACAAGATTGACAACGATCAAAAGATAAGGAAGGTGATTAGAGCTCTTCCCAAAGCTTGGGAAGTCAAGGCAACAACCCTCAAAGAGCTAAATGACAAAGAGGAGATGGACTTCTCCGGATTCATCGGCAATCTCAAAACACATGAGATGGAGATGAAGGTACGAGAAGAAAGGGAGGCACCCAAGAAGAAATCAATAGCCTTCAAAGCCGCTCCAACAATTCAAGACGAGGATGATTCATCGGACGAGTGCGATGAAGACTTCGCCATGCTCATCCGGAAGGTGGGCAAGATGTTTTACAAGAAGGGAAGACAAAGCAATTTCCGGCGAGGGAAACCTCAAGGGAGATTTGAAAGAAAAAGAGAGGAGCCCGGTCCTTGCTTCCATTGCAAGAAGATCGGTCACCTCATTACCGATTGCCCCGCTCTACAAGCGACCACATCCAAGAACGGGCAAAGAAAGAAGAAAGCAATGGTGGCTACTTGGGATGACACGGAGTCGGAATCCGAAGAGGAAGTCGACGCCGCGCACATGTGTTTCATGGCACATGGGAGGATGCACCAAAGGTAACTCTAGAAAACTCTTTAGATGAGGATGAGTTAACTATGGATGAACTTGCACAATTTTTTGAAGAATTGCAAAATAGGTATGAGATTTCACAATCTCAAAATAAGAAATTAAAAAGAGAAAATGAGGCTTTAAAATATAAAGTAGAATTAGTTGTTAAAGAAAAGGATGTTTTATCTAGTGCATTTGAAAAATTGAAAAATGATTTTAATAAGCATAAACTTGCAAATAAGGGTAAAACCCCCATAGTTTCAATTGATAAAAATGATTTTGTTGAGATCCAAAAGCGTGTTGATGCTTTGGACTCCACACTTAAAAATTGTGCATTTGATTTGAAAAAGATAGCTTCTAAATTTCCTAAGGGAACACCCCAAGGGAAACATGCACAACATGCTCATACACATGCACGGAAACATGCTCACACTCACAAGCATGCATACATGTATGGAAATGGTAGAATTTATGTTTGCACTCATTGTGGCCGCAAAGGCCATTTAGAAAAATTTTGTTATGCTAAAAATAATGTTAAGAATAAATATGTTTGGGTTCGCCCCGGTACTAACCCTAAAGGACCCTCAAAGATTTGGGTACCAAAAGATCCTCCAAATGTAGGTGACACAGGTGGATCTACTTCCTCCAAGACTTAGGGGGAGACGGTGCCCGGGTGGTAGATGCAACTAAGCTCAAAGTTCAAATCTAGCTTGCATCGCTATCGTGGAGGCACCTATTTTGGAGACTACCCGTAAATTGGTAACATCTCCATTTAAGATTTTTTAATTTTGTATATACAATTGTTATAGGATTGCTAGTTTAGTTTTATGCTCCATTGATACATAATTAGTATAAACTTGCAACTCTAACATGATTGTATATGCCATGTTCAATTTTGATTTCTTTTTGACATGTATACATGTGTATAGAATTGTTAGTTTGTTTTTGTTCGTTATTGATACATGCTTATATAGAACTACCTTTCTATCATGTTGTGTACATGCCTTGTGTTAATTTTCATATCCTGTATTGTTATGCGTTATGTCATATTTGTCCACATGTCCATTTTGTTAGATAATGTATCTACATGTATAGTTTAGATTTTGTGATTATATACTTGTATACATATAGACCTATTTTCATAAATAAAATAAAACTTTTTGAAAATTTTCATAGTTGAGCAAATACCTTAAAGATGGCAATTGCGCACCTCAACTCATTCAAGAGGAATCAAGAGGATGAAGTTCAGAACCCGTCACTGGGTATTCGGCTTCAACATCTTTATATCTTTGTTTAAATATGTAAAATAAAATTAAAACATTTTGTGTGAAGTTTTGTTGATATGATCACTAAATGAAGATTTAAAAATAATTGTTGTTTCCCTGAATATTATAATATAACATATTTTTATTTGTTATAATTTTTATTTAAAATTTTTTTTTGGTCAGAATCTGGTAGCAAAATTTTCAGACTTACCGGTCGACCGGCCCCTAACCCCAGTCGACCGGCTCTGTCTGAGAAGAAAAAATTTTGTATTTTTTTGTGCTACCGGTCGACTGTTGTTATAGGACCAGTCGACCGATCAAGATGCGTGACTCTCTGTATCTTTTCGGTCGACCGGTCCCTTAATCCCAGTCGACCGATAGTCGTATTCTGGCGTATATTTGGACCTTTTCCTTCACTGTTTCGCTCATTCTCTCTTCTCTCTCACAGCGACCCGCAGGAACTCCTCCTCTCCAAAATTTCTAACTTCAAATCCGTTCACCTGATCACAAATTCCTTCAAAACCCATTTCATACTCCTCATTTCTAATTCGGATCTTCAATCTCAAGCCGATCCGTCCGTCAGATTTTCAGAATTTCTGGATTTTCAAGCTAGGGTTTCAGGATTTTCTCAAGGTAAAAATTTCGAATTTTTCACTTGTTCTTTCTTTCTAGCTTAGATATATCACTTCTTTTGTCTTCATATTAGGTTGATTGATCATCTAGATCGTGCCTTTACCTGCAAAACCCTAAAAATTTGATTTTTGTCATGGCTCCTAAAAGACATCGTTCTGAGAAGGGAAAGGGCATTGCCCAATCCTCATCTCAAGCCCCTAGGACTGATCCTGTGTTCCGTAACGATCTTGCCTCTGATCGTTACACACATTTAGCCCCTAGGAATACTATTTCGGGTAGATATGTGGCTATCCAAGACTTTGAACATCTAGATATCCCCCACATTCTCCGTGCCAACAATCTTGTGGATTTTCTCTCCATCAGGGAGAAGGTTTACACTTCTTTGGTTCCCTATTTCTATGCCAATTTTGAATTTAGTGGGAACCGGATTATTTCCCGTGTGATGGGTAGGGACATAAACATTTCCCTAGGTCAGTTTGCTAGGATTCTTCATCTTTCCACTGATGGAATAGATGTTTACTCTTATGACCTTCATGATTTTCCTGAATATCCGGAGGGTGAGTCTTCGCTCACCGCATCCACTCTCATTCACCGGGATGACAATCCCGATCTAGTGAGGAATGAGATTGTGAGTCAGTATTCCCTCCAATCTCAGGTCCTTGCTAAGATTATCTTTCATAATATCGTGCCTAAATCCGGTGAATTCAGCCATGCTCGAGGCCCTGTTCCCTTGATTATCTATTGCCTCCTTAAAGGCATTAAGATAAATTTCCCTCGAGTGATCGCTTCTCACATGAGTGGTGATCAGATTCGCACTGCTGGTAGGAGTCTGCCTTACGGCATGCTCATTACCCATCTGCTTAGGGCTTTAGACTTCGATCTTTCTGGTCAAGCCTCTTCAAAACCCTCTTCTGATATCAATACTGCTGCCTTGAAGATGATGGAAGCTCAGTTGCGTCGACACGCAGCTGTGCAACCACCACCTGTTCCTGCAGCTGATCCAGCTCCAGCTCCTCCTCCTGTTTTTCCTGCTCCTGAGTTTCAGGGTGTTTCTTCTTCTGAGCTCCGCTCGCAGATCGAGGCACATCAGGCCTGGGTCGGTGAGCAAGTCTCTGCACTTCGTGCAGATATGGCTGCTCGTGATGCTTCTCTTCGGGCAGATATGGAGGCTCGTGCTGCTATGGATGCTGCTTTTCGGGCGGAGGTCCGTAACGACTTGTCCTATATGGCTGAATCCATGAGATTTGTGGATGTTCAGTTCCAGTCTTTGTTCACAAAAATGGACATAGTCGTTCCTGATGGGACTCCGGGTGCTCGTCGTCTCCCTGCTGCTGGTCCTCCTTTCCCTCCCAGAGCTCGCGTCTCTGTTCCACCACCGCGCCCCAGAGTTGATGCCGTGGATACAGAGGAGGTAGATTCCTCTTCTTCCTCAGATGATGGTGATGACCAGACGATGGCCGAGGGCTCTGATGATGACGAGGAGGAGGATGACGAGGCCACTGAGTGATGCTGCTGTTGATGCCCCTTTATTGATGATGTCAAAAAGGGGGAGAGATATTTGGAGAGAGAGATATTTTGTTATTTTGTTATGTACTTGACTTATTTGTTGTGTTGGACACCTTTTATTCTTGTGTTATGTACTTGACTTATTTTGTTGTGTTGGACACCTTTTATTCTTGTGTTGTGGACATGTATTGTTTGTGTTATGTATTTATGTCATGTATGAGACTTATTTCCTTATCTATGATATGACATGAGTAGTTGATATGTTGTGATTGGCATGGATGTGTGATTGGCATGGATGTGTGATGTTTATTTTTTTTATCACTATGCCTGAGTATGATTTTTATATATGCTTGTGTTGAGGGGGAGCTTCATTTGAAGACTCTACCCAAAATATTTTGTGATAACTACATATGTTTTGCCATCATCAAAAAGGGGGAGATTGTTGGCCCAAAGGCCATTATCCTGGTTATTTTGATGATAGCAAAACGTATTTAGTTATGTATTTAATAATCTTATTTTTAAAGTATTTCAGGTTCAAGAAACAGATTTTGACGACTCCGCTAAAAGACTCACAAATTTGGAGTTCGCCCAACATTTGCATTCCCAAGCTAAAGCACATAGGAAGCTTCGGAATTTGCGTTGAAGAAAAGTTCAAGAAGAAGATCAAGACTTGCTAAAGAATCCAAGATTTGTACTTTGTTTATTTTCATTTTAGAATATTTTGTCAAAACTAAATAGTAGAAGTAGAGATATGGGATATCACACACACATTTTCTAGAGTGGTTTATGGCTTCAAAATAATTTCTATTTCTATTTCCAAACTCAGTTTTAGTTGAACATATCTATTTTGGAAATACGATTTAGAGAGACTAGTTTTTGGGAAAAACATTTCATTGAAAATCAAGTTTTTATCAAAAGAATTTTTACCAAGTATTTTACCTTGATAGTAGTATGACACATGCTCATACCCTATGATTTTTCAAGACCAAAACATTTTATCCTAGACCCAAACCAAAATCCAAAATTGTCCAGGTCTGTGAATTCTGATTTTTCAGAAATTCACAGTGACCGGTCGACCGGCAGTCGACCGGCACTCGACCGACATGCACAAATGTGCATGTGCGTATCAGTCGACCGGAGGTCGACCGATACTCGACCGACCCCAACCTGCTGCTCTCTGGAAATTGCCAGTCGACCGACCCGGTCGACCGGTGAGCCCCAACGGTCGGATTTTTGACCGTTGGCGGTCGACCGACCCGGTCGGCCGGTAGTCTGTCAAAAATTCTGACAGACTCAACAGCTATTTTTCTGACTTTTGACTTTTGGGATTTGTCTCCAACGAATCTCTTGAGCAGTTTTTGACCCCTATAAATAGGTGGTCACTTCATATGATATGACTAATGATTTTAGAGCTATCAAGTGAAATTTTACAAAAGTTGTGAAAAGATTTCCAAAGTTTTCAAAAGAAAAGATTTTTCTCTCCAAAGCCTAAATTTCCATCACCTTTCTTGGAGCCTATTTCTCTACTTCTCTCTAGCTTTGCACTACACAATCCCATACTCTAACTCTCCTATTTGGTTCTAGGATTGTGCTTAGTGAGCTCTTTTGTAAAGTGGTCAAGTGTGATCACTTCCTTTGTAATTGAGTAAAGTTGTAGAGGCATCGGCCTCAAGGCGAGCTAGTGTGCTCAAGGTGGTGAAGTGTCATCACGGGAGACGGACAAGTGTTGTCCTTGTATTGTTGATCCGGTGGGATCCTCAATAGTGGAAATCCTTCAAGTGTGAAGGCGGGGACGTAGAGCGTGGCTCGAACCTCGGAAACATATCGGCGTGTTTGCGTTTGCTCAAATTCTTCTAACTCTATCTCTTTTATTACTTGCAGTTTTACATTGTCTTTTACTTGCAAGAAATATTGTATTGTGCTAATTGTTTAGAGTTAAATTTTTAAATTCCGCATAATTGCCATTATCATATAGCCATCACCTATTCACCCCCCCTCTAGGTGATTTCAATGTCAATTTTGACAGGTTTGATATCTTCTAACACTTCAGCCATCCTAGTCTTACTCTCATCCAAATGAAGGGGCTGATCTAGACATTTGGGAAAGTATTCACGGGGTACATCAGATGCCTCAATGATTGTCTTAATTTGTGATCCCGTGAAAGATTCAGAAGGAAAAACCAATTCTATCTGGTTTTGCTGCCCAACAGTAGACTCTAAAAGTGTGTCAATTTAAAATCGTCTACTTGACCTTGGTCCTTTTCGTCTATTTTATTGACCTGAACCCAGTTTTCAAAAGATTGATTATTAGATGGCTCATCAAAAGTGAAGATACTCAAATCAAATTTCTTTTTTTCAAAGGAAACTTTAGACTTGAGCTCCTCAACACACGTCTTCTCAAAACACCCATCCTTAAATAATTCTTCAAGAAACATAGGCTTATCATCCACGCATACATTCTCAACATGCTTTAAAGAAGTTGTGTGCATTACCAAATCATCCTTAATCAATTCATCTAAAAATATGGAATCATCATCAAAGAATTGTTCAATTAATGGCTCATGGCAAGACGGGGTGTCAAGCTCACGGATATCTCTAGCATCCTGTTCAAACTCTTTAATTTGGTTTAAGTGAAATGATGAGGGTACTGGTTAGGGGTGGCAATTGGGTCACGTCGGGTCGACCCGACCCAATTACTGCTCGACCCATATAATAATCGGGTCGGGTCGACCCGACCCGTTTATTATATGGGTCAAAAATTCAAACCCAGACCCGACCCAGACTTAATCAGGTCGACCCGACCCGACCCATTTGACCCGATTATTAAGTCTTAAATACATTTTCTTTACGCTATTTTACTAAATTGTTTGGTGATATGGTTGGTCACCATACTAAACTCATACACTAGAGGTCACAGGTTCGAAATTGGGCTAACGCATATTTTTTGACAATTTAATTTAGGTCAAGGGGAGGAGGCGGTGGTGGCGGCGGTGGAGGAGATCTGAGGGGAGGAGGCCGAGGAGGAGAGAGAATAATTGGGACTAGCGGGTCAAGCGGGTCTGGCGGGTTCGGGTCGACCCGACCCATTTAATAATCAGGTCAGATGGGTCGACCCGATTACGACCCAAACCCAATTAGTCCAAACCCATACCCGCTAACTCTGGGTCGGGTCGGGTCGGGTCGGGTCTGGCGGGTCGCGACCCGTCTGCCACCCTAGTACTGGTTCAAGATTTGAGTCAACATGTGGTGTGGACTCTTGTGGTATGTCCAATTGGTTCACTTGATAGCACTGATGGAACTCTTGACTTTGATCTGGAATTAGAGTTGAAGCAGGTTTATTGAGATAATTCGTTATGGTTTCTATACTTTTCTCTAATGTGCCCTGCAAATCCTTATTCCTATTATCAAATCCCCAAGATGGAAGTGATGGTTCAGTGTAGGACCAATTTGATTGATATGATTGGTCCCATGAATATTGAGGACAATTCCAACCCTCATAGTTGAAGTTTAATGGATAAGGTTCGTTCGTAGGTCCTTGAAATGTGTCGAATTAGTTTTGACCTAGTCCTAACGAATACCCTATTGAAGGACACTGTTTTGAATGATGAGATGAATCATAGCAGTGATGGCACCACATGGGAGGATGAGATGAATAAGATGAACTAGTAGGTTGGTTGTTGCCATGAAAGCTCAGAGGTGAGGATGGTGGATGAGAATGAGGAAATGGCCTATCATGATAATAGTTGTAAATATCTTGATTTGGATAGGCCATGAGAGGAAAGAATTTCAAAATGATAGAAGGGTAGAAGGATGATGAAAATTGATTTGTTTAAACTTAATTTTTTTTATTTTTGTTGCACATACAAATGACTCAACCAATCAATTGCAATCAAGTGTTTTCTTTATCTTGAATTTAATTTAAAGGTAATCATTTTTTTTCAACCACTAATCTTAAAAGAATAGAATTCTCCCTAGTTAGACAGCTCCTAACTGAGTTGGAAGGATTGTGGGTTTACCGGTCAAACCCGTCAAATAAGCGATTTGGCTCTCCCCCCAGGCTGGACACTTACTAAATTCAGCCACCATTTCTTAGACAGGGAAGTTCCTCGGTCATTCGTCCAGGCCAGGCACCACCGCAATGGCTAAGTCACCCTTTCTAGATAAGAAAGCCCTCTTTCGCGAGCTTGAAAGTGTTCACCGGAGTCTTCCCAAAATAGTTCCGCTTAAATGAGCTTGAAATCCTAGTGGCTGAGTTCTAATTGATTTTAGATTAGTTCAAGCTTGGGGGAAAAAAAACTTATATGCGGTTGTGATTTTTGAGCCAAGGAACGGGTGATGAAATCCCGACCTTATGTGAGGGGGGGACAGCTCTTAAGATCTTTTTATGCAAGTTGCACTAATGCAGCACAAAATTCAATCAATAAGCACCTCCAAAACCCCACTGACAAGAGATTCGTGGGTAGAGTTGAAAAATACTAACCTTTCCGGCGACTCTGAAGCAAGCAAATTTTTATTTTATTTTAGCAAAGCAATATGTCATAAGCAAGCAAGCTTCTTATTGTTGTGCAAGTCTTCCTTTATTCATGCAATATCCTTGCAAAAGAAAATTTGAAATTAAATCTTAGGGATGGAAAGAAAAATAATTAAAAAAAAGAATTTTGAATTTTTTTAAGATTTAACTTTCTGAAAAAATTTGTTAATTTTTATTTTTTTAATATTAAACTAGAAAAAGATTAGATGTTGATTTTTAAACCAAAAAATTTTCACAAGTCCCCGACAACGACGCCAAAAACTGTTCGCATTTCGAAGTTCATGAAACACTCCATCGTTGTTGAATCACGTACAACTTATTAAACCTAAACTTGCTAGAATCTTTTTAACAAAGTGTGTGGTGGCAAGTATAGGATCGAATCCACAGAGACTTGTTCTTGAAAATTTAGTTATTAATAATCTCACTTTTATCTTATTCTAGTTGAGAAATCCGTTAGATGAAGGTTATAATTTTGTTTTTTTTAAAATAAATAAATAAATAAAGATCTTGTAGAAGAAAGCAAAAGCAAAATAAAAATATGAATAAAGTAAAAGAAAAATAAAAATATGAAGAAAGCAAAAGATGAAAAAAATACTAACCTTTTTGCGAATATTTGAATAACCATAGTAAAAAAAAGAAATTAAGAGATTGGTACGAAGGGAAGAGGAAGATGAACCAGTGAACTTGTTTCTTGTCGTTGCCTTGATGTCTCCCTCTTTCAAACGATGCTGAAAGCAAAAGAAGCTAATAAAAGAAAAGAGAAAACTTCATGGAATCAAATATGCAAGAAAAGAATAGGATAAAAAAATAAAGAGAAAATTAAAGAAAGACTTAGACTGAACATCGCAAGATCGTGAAGAAAAATTCTGAATTTTAATCAATAAGCATCAAATACAAGGCCCTTGACCTCTCCAATCTCACATTACAACGCTCAAAACTCTCTTTTTTGGCTTTTCAGCCCCCTAGTCTACCCCCTCTCTCAATGAATATAGGTATTTATAGAAAAATAGTGATAAGGGAGAGCGTAGGGAGATAGGAAGAGCTGACTATTTTTAAATTTCAATCTTCCCCTTATCTCTAAACTTGATTTATCCAGAATTCTGATCTGCAGCTTATTGGCGTGTTGATTGCGAAATATTGCTTATCAGATGATAGAATTCGGAACAGTGATTTACATAAGGGTTGTAGCCCTTTAAAGTTTCTTTCTGGATCATCTTGAATCATCAGATTTGAGATTCAGTAACGCAAGTTATGATTAAAATGCTAAACTGTATCCAGTCTGAATCCGAATCTAAATTGCTTCATCTCATCCGTTGATCTTCTCTCTATCCATTTATCCTCAGCAAACCCAATAGGGTCTTCAAAAATTTATTTTTCTTTTGAATTTTTGTAGTATTATCTTATCTGGTAAATCCAATCCTCAGATAAGATAGATTAAAGATTCTCTGAAGTTGAGTCGATCCCTGTTTGATTTGAACTTTTGGGTTTGTTTGGATAGGATCCATGTTTATCTTCTCTTTATCATCCTGCAAGGATTAGGACATTAAAACAAGTGAGTTTGTAATGATTTATTACAGAATATATGTAGGAATGTAATAATGTTTATGCAATATATGTATCCAAATAGTTGACCTAGTTGGTCTCATAGATATACCATGTGCTTCATATTTAGGTATTGATTACTTCAGTTATTCAGTTACAGAGGTTGAGTTATGAGAGTGATTTCATTGATATTGGTGTTAATATATACACAGAGTTTGATAGCAGTTATTGTGTGATCTCAGTTATTGGTGACTTAAAAGAGTAGAGTAGATTGGTGAATATGTATAGATTAAATTTACCTGAGCTAGTGGATCTACATATGTGTAGTAGATTTGTTATGTTGTTTGGATCTGTGATTGAGATTGATGAAAGTGGGAGAGAATTGATGACATTGTATCAGATTGGATAGTGATGATTGGTTAGAGGTAGCTGAGTGTTTAGTTTATTATGTTGATATTGGAACAGACTGATGGATGTAGAAGATCATAGTTGATGGGGAGATTATGTCTCCTCGTTTTAAAATAACCGCAAGTGCACGGTCGTTCGATGTAGCACTTGAGGGTCGGTCCACAGGGACAGGTGGTTCTTTTGGTTATGACACTTCTACACGAATGGATCAAAAGATTTAGGGATTTTGTGAGCTATGTGAACTAATTATAGTAAAAGAAAGGTCAAGCACCTAGGATCGAATCCCCTAAACAAGCATCAAGCGGACAATTTTGGTCTCCATACTAGTTTGTAATACACACCAAATCTCTATGTCTAAGAGGCACATTAATTCTGAACGCTAGATTTAAGCACAAGCTATTATCATGTTACATAGTCCATCAAAGATGAATTAACTAAGTTAAACAGATAACATAAATGCAACAGACCCTAAGCATGGACCATTAACCCCCGATACATAGCCTGTCAAATATCCAGTTATTCTAGAAATTAATTTCCTAAAAGTAGTAGGTCAATTGGTGTGCATACGTCATAAATAGGAGAATGACTCGGTCCACAAGAATTAAATCTAGGTTCATCTCCCCTAAGCGCTTGAAACAAATTAGCTACTCATGATCAAATTAACAATAAACTGAACTAATTAAATTAGTTTAAGATTATCTAAGTTTAATTAAACAATTAACTGAAACTCTAATTAATTAAACTAATGAAACTAACTAAAATAAATAAATAAATAAATAAAAAACTTTACCTTACAGTGGCTGGCTTTTCTCCTCGCGCGGAACCCAAAGTGCAACTGCTTATGATGGAGGCATTAAATGGCAGATGCAATCAACAAAAAGAGATACAAGGCCACCATGATCAAAGCATTCAAAATCATATATAATATTTAACAAAACTCTTTGCTACAAGAACCAGCCCCAATTATATAAACAAAAACAAAACCTAAAAAATAATCCCTAAAAAAAATACTCTCCAATGAAACAAAAAAAGACAGCCTCCTCTTTTCGTAAACAAAGAAAAAATAAAAATAAACCTAAAACCTAGATCACCCGCCGCCTCCATACAGCAGCCCTTTGTATTCTTTATATAATAAGGAATATTTACAGAAAACCCCCTCAGATAAAAAAATATTACATATTAATTCAGTTTTGTTTCAGGCTGATTCTATAAATGGCCAATACGGGCATTCAAACAGTCAAATCGGCAAAAGTTATCAACAGTAAAATTGTAGATCTTTGGATTCTCTTTCCGTAGACACCTGGATGACTGTTTTTGAGATCCTGTAGCCAAAGTTATGTCAAAATACCGCAGCATGCTCAAAAAGCATCCTCCAATCTTTTACATATTGCGGCATTTAATTGCTGAAAGTATTCGGATTCCTCTTTTTTTCTTTTACCTATTCCCTGCAAAATATAATCAAATATACCCAAGTAGCATTATTTATATACAAATAATAGATAATTAGGAGTATAAAAATGGTATAAAATAATGCTGATCAAATACCCCCACACCTATCTTTTGCTAGTCCTCGAGCAAAACTTATAAAAAGAAAAAGAAAAACTAAATTACTCTAACTCACTTTCGTAGGAATCACGGTTGCACTTAGCATGTGCAACAAGCCGTTAAACCCCTAGGTTACCCTAGAGGACGAGTTTTGTCTCGTGAGGGTTTTCAGTGGATTACACCCACAAATCCAAGAAAATTAGAGATTAGAAAATAAATAAAAGTAAAATAAGGATAACCGAAAATTAAGAAAAGGAAAACAATTCAATTTTTTTTTTTTTTTTTTGGTAACTAGTTAGTAAGATCATCAATTTTCAAGAGTTTCATTTTCAAGTAAAACCTCAATTCAAGAAATTATATTGGCTATAAAATAAAGTTTCAAATCCAAAACTTTACACCACCTGTCCTATGTTTCAGATCCTATGTACCCCGTAATCGTGATGTAGTTCTTAAGCTTGGGAATATTTAATTACAACTTTCATAATTTTTTTTCTCTTTTTTTTTTTAACTATCTTTCGCGTAAATACCGAGGCTTCCGAGGCCAAGGTACCTAGCTAATTGATAATCAAAATTATTATATTTTTATAGTGTCTTTTCCTCTTAGGCTTTCTCAGCTACCCATATAGCGAGCTTTAGGTCAATGCTCCCAAACCAGATGGTCTTAGGGCAATAAGTGTAAAGACACTCCTACGGACTTAATTACTCAAGCAACTGAGGCCATAAAACAAGACTTATTAATCTTTATTTTATTATATAATAAATTTTTTCTTTTTTTTTTCTTTCTTTCTTTTTTTTTTTTAGTTGCAATCAATATCCCAAGCCTATGAACTAATAGTGTAAGTGCTATTGGGTACATAATCACTTAGACTAAGTTTAGATGGTATGTCCGTTTTAGATTCTACTCTTTATTTTAAGACTTTATAACTCTTTCATTTTGATCTTACCCTTAAAATCCACTCATGGATACTAAATCACTCACATGCTAGCTAATCATTTGCAGAAAATTTTCAAATTTTTCACAGTTTTTTTTTTCAAATTTTTCACATTTTTTTTAAAGACTCTAAAGAAAGAAAAGAGAAATAAAGTGAAAACCCTAAAACTAAAACAAAACCAAAAAGACTCCTAAAACAAAAGAAATATGTGAGTCTCTCCCCCCACACCTAAACTGTGCCATGTCCTCATGCATATACTTGAATACAGAGATAGAAATAATGTAGCATGTAATTTACACATCCAAAACAAGCACACAATCATGATGATCATGCAATCCAAGCATTCAAAAGATACAGAAATGTAAACAGTATGCTAGATTAGACATACTCACAGTGTACTAGAGAACCCAGCTGCCGAAACAACAAAAATGCTCCTTGTATGTGGTGGATGCCTCCTTGCTTATCCTGTATCACTTGTAAAAAACTCGGCACATAGGTTAGAGAAAGAGAAATAAAAGACTCACTAAAACTGACTCACTAATTAAAAGAGAAATAAAAAGACTCAACAAAAAAATAATAAATAAAAATAAACAATATTTACATATGTACAATTTCATAACTCCCTCACACCTAGATTTTTCTAGGTCTATTCCCTCGAGCTCGCTTCCCATCATTCCAATGGGTTCTCTTTAATGGACAAAGTGGAGAGGTTAATCTTTTTGTTATCTTTAATTTCATCCTCTCCAGCTTGTTCATTATTTTCCTCCATCTCTTCTTTCTCTTCTTCCCATACCTCCTCACAAATTCATCATTTTCACACAATATAATTGGAGTGTTCACAATATGATTGCCTACAAATTTAAGCTCATCCTCAAACATCACCTCAAAACTTAAATCAACAATTTTCTTTGGAGGTGTGTATCTAACCAAAGCATCCCTAACCGATTCATTCAAATATATGAGTTCGTCTTCAAATAGGGTTTCAAAGCTTTGATTAATTAGAGATTCTTGAATCAAGTTTTGAAAAGTATGATCATTGGTTTGCTCATCAAAAGTGAAGATACTCAAATCGAGTTTTGTTTTCTCAAAGGGAACTCTAAACTCAAGATCCTCAATACATGATTTCTCATCATTGTGGTCACACTCTTCAACAAAAAGCTCATCAAGAAACAAAGGCTCATTATCCATGTATGCATTCTCACAATTTTGATCAGTGTGTTCCATTTTCTCCATATGAGTGGATGCAATTTTTCGCTCCCCAACACTTGTCTTTTCACAGAACTTAGAAAATTTATCCTCAAATTTCTTTTGAAATAAAATTCATCATTGTCACATTCCTCTTCACAATAAGATTCAACTGGCTCCACATGAGTTGTATGTGTAGCCAAATAATTTCTAATCACTTCATCCAGACACTGAGGATCATTATCACGTTTGTACACCTCATGGACCTTCACAACTTCCTCAACAGGCTTCTCATGTTCAAGCTCTTCAAATTGATTAATTTGAAATAATTGGGACTCGAAGGGCATCTCGATGGAATGATTAGACATGTCACTATGGTCAACGATTTGCTCTTCGGGTCTAACAGTTTGGCCTTTGTTCATCTTATGAAAGTTGATGTGCTCTTGAATGGACATGGGTCGAGTCGGTGTTGGCTCTTGAACTAGTTGACTAGAAAAGGGATCCTTCTCTTCCTCACTAACCAGCTCATTTGCTGACCTGTTTAAGCAGTCTCTAGTGTCATAGAGCACTTGCTTTGAAGTTTGCCTGAAAGTTTCAAAAGCTTCCTCTAGTGTTGGTTCTTTGTCCACCTGATTGCCATTGAACTCAATTTGCGAAAGTTGATGGAACTCTTGAACTTGATCTGGACTTGTGGTTGAAATAGGTTGATTGAGATGAGTCATTATCTTATCCATGTGAGCACATGCCTCGATTAACTGCTGATTGGTTTCGACTATAGTCTGCTGCATGGCTTTAAAACTCTTCTCTAATGGGCTTTCTTCATGCTCATTGTTAAATCCCCAAGACGGAGGTGGTGGTTCAATATAGGACCAATTAGGTTGAGAGTTTTGATATGATTGGTCCCATGAAAATTGAGGACAATTCCAACCCTCTGAATTGAAGTTTAATGGATAAGGCTCGCTCGTAGGTCCTTGAAATGTGTGGAATTGATTTTGACCTAGTCCTGACGAATACCCTATCGAAGGACACTGTTCAGAAGAATGATTTGGATCTTGACAGTGATGACAACTCATTTGATGGTATGAAAAAAATGAGTAGTTCGTAGGATGGATGTATTCATTAAAGTCTGGAAGAGAGGTTGGTGGATGGAAAGGAGGGTCTGGCCTATAAAATGGATCGTAACCAAATGAATTTGGATAGGCCATGGGGAAAGAATTTTTTTTTAATTTTTTAAATTTGTTTTTTTGAATTTTTTTTTTGAATATTGATTTTTTTTTTTTTACAATCCGGTATAGGTGTCAAAACTAAAATAGAACACCGTGTCCCCGGCAACGGCGCCAAAACTTGATGGGGAGATTCTGTCTCCTCGTTTTAAAATAACCGCAAGTGCACGGTCGTTCGATGTAGCACTTGAGGGTCAGTCCATAGGGACAGGTGATTCTTTTGGTTATGACACTTCTACACGAATGGATCAAAAGATTTAGGGATTTTGTGAGCTATGTGAACTAATTATAGTAAAAGAAAGGTCAAGCACCTAGGATCGAATCCCCTAAACGAGCATCAAGCGGACAATTTTGGTCTCCATATTAGTTTGTAATACACACCAAATCTCTATGTCTAAGAGGCACATTAATTCTGAACGCTAGATTTAAGCACAAGCTATTATCATGTTACATAGTCCATCAAAGATGAATTAACTAAGTTAAACAGATAACATAAATGCAACAAACCCTAAGCATGGACCATTAACCCCCGATACATAGCCTGTCAAATATCCAGTTATTCTAGAAATTAATTTTCTAAAAGTAGTAGGTCAATTGGTGTGCATACGTCATAAATAGGAGAATGACTCGGTCCACAAGAATTAAATCTAGATTCATCTCCCCTAAGCACTTGCAACAAATTAGCTACTCATGATCAAATTAACAATAAACTGAACTAATTAAATTAGTTTAAGATTATCTAAGTTTAATTAAACAATTAACTGAAACTCTAATTAATTAAACTAATGAAACTAACTAAAATAAATAAATAAATAAATAAAAAACTTTACCTTACAGTCGCTGGCTTTTCTCCTCGCGCGGAACCCAAAGTGCAACTGCTTATGATGGAGGCATTAAATGGCAGATGCAATCAACAGAAAGAGATACAAGGCCACCATGATCAAAGCATTCAAAATCATATATAATATTTAACAAAACTCTTTGCTACAAGAACCAGCCCCAATTATATATACAAAAACAAAACCCTAAAAAATAATCCCTAAAAAAAATACTCTCCAATGAAACAAAAAAAGACAGCCTCCTCTTTTCGTAAACAAAGAAAAAAAAAAAATAAACCTAAAACCTAGATCACCCGCCGCCTCCATACAGCAGTCCTTTGTATTCCTTATATAATAAGGAATATTTACAGAAAACCCCTCAGATAAAAAAATATTACAAATTAATTCAGTTTTGTTTCAGGCTGATTCTATAAATGGCCAATACGGGCATTCAAACAGTCAAATCAGCAAAAGTTATCAATAGCAAAATTGTAGATCTTTGGATTCTCTTTCCGTAGACACCTGGATGACTGTTTTTGAGATCCTGTAGCCAAAGTTATGATCAAAATACCGCAACATGCTCAAAAAGCATCCTCCAATCTTTTACAAATTGCGACATTTAATTGCTGAAAGTATTCGGATTCCTCTTTTTTTTCTTTTACCTATTCCCTGCAAAATATAATCAAATATACCCAAGTAGCATTATTTATATACAAATAATAGATAATTAGGAGTATAAAAATGGTATAAAATAATGCTGATCAATAGTAGATTGATAAAATGAGATAACTGATTAATTGTTTATTTAGACTTGTGGGTCACTGTACCGGATTACTTTGACATGGCTCAATACTTGATGTACACGATGATTATATTGAGACTAAGGATTGATAGATCAGCTACTGATATCGCTTTAGTACAGATGGATGAGATTTGGTTGATTCTAGATGAGACTGTCTATTGAGCAATATTTAGATTTGTTATTATATTAATTTATGTTATTGAAAATTACTAGGAAAATATTGTCGGACCGTAACACATGCATTGTTCCATTATTCTGCTGTTTACACGGTAATATTGTCCATATTGTTATTGTTACATCATTGATATTGTTACTGTCACCGTATCGTCTCAGTAATCGAAATAACATGGATATTGATTGTTATAAATAGTAATATAAATTGATAACTTACACTGGGATTGGGAAAATTGATGGAGGAGATAGCGTCTGTATTTTGGGTAGACCTAGGATACGGGTTGTGTAGCCATGATACGGTTCCACTGCAGGGTTCCGGGGGATGACTGACATCCCGTATTGTTCATATTATTATTATTATTGTTATGGACTACCTAGAGGTAGACCTGGTTCAGCGCCAAGTGATTGAGCCGTGATTCTGGGTATGTAAGGAACCCAGCTAAAGCATGAATAATGTCCCCAACCAATCAGTTTCAATAACTTAGGACCCTGATTGACACGTGTAGTAGGCGTAGTATGGGATGTGTCTATTACAGGTGGCAATTGGTGTTCGCTGATATAATAAATGACAGTAAATTGTTTATAGTGTATTCTGACTGACAGCAATCACCTGACTGTACATATACAAACTATGATAGATATATGATTGTACACATAACTGGATTGTATACCAGACTAGTGACATATGCTAGATTACACATCTTGACATTAGTTATTTTCTTTTATCATGATATCAGTAATATATCGTTTATTACTTTGTTCTTGATATTGATTATTCTGTTATCTTTTATTCAGTTTATCATGTTGTTACTGCTTGCATTGTTATTATGCACGAGTACCTTTCCCTTTACACACACACTCTTTAGGTCGCTTCTGATGACCCTGGATTTGCACGTCTAGATGCTGGATATTTTATGCTCTTGTTCAGGTGTTCGTTGAGCTCGTATGCTTCGCGAGGAGCTAGAGTTTACATAGGAGAATATACCAACCCATAATTTTAATATACATAATTTTTTTCAAAGTTTAAACAAAGAATTTAAAAAAAAACAAAAAATAAAGGTAATAAAAAAATTCACCCCAGGCCAGGCCGGCTGGAGCTAACAGCAACAGGGCCTTTGGGCCCTATTAAAAAAAAGAAAAAAAAGGAAATATCCCGGACCACGCCTGGGCCTGGCCTGGTCTGGCTCGGGGGCTAGGCCTGCTGGGCCTCACAGCAAGAAGGCCTTTGGGCCCTATTTAAAGAAAAAAGAAAAATCTCGGACCAGGCCTGGGCACTGAGATGGGCCTAGGCTACTGAGTATAAAAAAGAAAAAAAAACAAAAGAAGGAAGAAAGAAAGAAAGAAGAATTGCAATCAAAATAATTAGATAAAATAAAAAAAATTGAGAAAAATATAAATAATAGTCTACAATACAATACTTTTACTTTCTATGATAAAAAATTTTAGACTAATTCCAAAAAGCAAAGCTTTCAACTAGAATTTTTTTTTTTGGCACCCCCCCCCCCCCCCCCAAATCTTATATATGTAAAGTTTGTGGATTGCACCCAAACGGGCCAAAGCTAAACTCACTAGATGAAGGTATTGCACATGAAATTAAATAATATACTACATTAAACCACTCATGAAATAAGGCACATGAGACACCATCTGAAAACACAACTTCAGCTCATAGGCTTTATTCACGCATGGTGTTATAACTGAGACGCATGGCTCCTCTCTAGTTGGAACACGGGTTTGAGCTCTGCGTTTAGCCGTTGAGGTAACGCTGGACGCGGCTCTTGAGCTCCGCATTTTGGGCGTCACGGTGGTGTTGAAACACGAGCCTCCGACTCTGTGTTTCCTCATTGACATGGTATTAGACGCGCGCCTCGAGCTTCATGCTTGAGACACGGGCTTTAAGTTTTGGCGCGGGCTTCAAGCTTTGTGCCTGAGTATTGAAGTGGTACTGAGACGCGGGCTCTGAGCTCCGCGTCTTGCCATTGCAGTGGTGTTGAGATGCGGGCTTCGAGCCTACATTTTGCCTTTACACGAGTGGCTTTGATTAGCCTCACATCTGAAACATGGACTCTGTTATCTGATGACTTGTCTTCAGTGATTTTTATATAGTCTATAGAACCCCTCTAAAGTTTTCGAAACTCTGTGGTTGACTGGGAGGGATTTCAAAACACTTTAGACTTTCCTTTTGCCAGCAAGCTCTTAAGACTTGACTGGCAATCGTCTGAGGTACCTTGAGTTCAATCTTGTCTAGATTTTGGTCTTCTTGAGTGTACTATTAAACTCTTTGAAGCCACCAGAGATGATCGTCGTGAGTGTCCAGATACGCAGTCCAGACCTCATCGGTACTCTAAGATGGTTGTCGGTGTACTGTTGAATTGGGACAGATTGCCAACTGCTAATTGTAGAAGCAGAGACTGAACATATATCTTGTAGACGCAAAGATCGTGTTGCCTTAGGAAACACTAACCTCGTCTGAAGTAGAAGAGACGTGAAAATCGAGTGGAGACGCGGCTCTCACTTTATTGAGAAAACATGACTCTGTAGAGTTGAGATGCAGTCCTTAGCCATTTGCTGAGACGCGGCTATGAGTTGTAGAGGAGGAACTCAGGTGGCACTGAGTTGTTGATGAGACGTGCTCTGAATTTGAAGGGGAGACACGACTTTGAGTTATTGAGAGACGCGGCTCTGAATTGTTAAGAGACGCGGCTCTGAATTGTTTGGAGGACGCGACTCTAGATTGTTGAGAGACGCGGCTCTGATTCATTTGGACGGGGCGGCTCTGAATTATTTGGAGGATGCGGCTCTGGATTGTTTGGAGGACGCGGCTCTGGATTGTTGAGAGACACGGCTCTGAATCATTTAGAGGATGCGGCTCTGGATTGTTGAGAGACGCGATTCTGATTCACTTAGAGGGCGCGGCTCTGGATTGTTGAGAGACGTGGCTCGATTCACTTGGAGGGCACGGCACTGAATTATTGAGAGACGCGGCTCTGAATTATTGAAGGGACGCGGCCCTGAATTGATAGGAGGACACGGCCCTGAATTGAGGAGAGACGCGGCCCTGAGCTCTTAAACGTACTGGAGGCAACGCAGCCCTCGGTTCATGGAAGGACGCAGATTTTAAGACGCGGCCTTGAATTATTAAAGACGCGGTCCTCATTCTTTAGAGGGAATGCAGCCTTTGGTTTATGAAGGGACGCAGACTTCAAAACAGAGCCCTTGAAGCATCGCATGCAGTTTATAGAGACGCGAAGATCTTGTTGGATCTTTCGAGGCAAAGCCGGCGTCGACGGTTGGGGACGCATGTCGTTGGGACTTCCCAGAGCAAAAATCCATGCGTCATTAATTAAAGCTGTTAATTGGCCTTTAAGAATGGTTTTGATTTTTATGCCTTTAATTAATGGTCATTAGTGAGCCTATTGATTGCAAGCAAATGCAGTGAGAATTATCGTGTAGCTTTAGGCTAACGGGTCGTGATCCACGAGGAGGATTGCGATGAAAGCTTTTCGATATATTATTTCCAAAACAAAGAATGGTGTTAGTATTTTTTATGTTAAAAAGAGAACAGAGAGCAGAGAGATGATTTAAAGAAAACTTGAAACTTGGAAAAGATTTTAGAGAAAGTGATCTTTAAAAGGCTTTAAGAGTGATGGTGTTTGTTTGTTTTTAATAAAGAGAAATCCAGGCTCACTAATCATTACCCAACTCTAGATTCTTTTCTTGAAAAGTTCGAGTGCCTCAATGAGATCATAGGCAAAAAGTTTAGCCTTATATTTAAAAGAGATCAAGTAAAACACATATGATGGTTTATTTTAGAAATCGAACTTTAGTTTTTGAAATCTTTCTTTGAATTGAATGTTAAACCATCAAAGCAATAAAGCAAGCATGGAATAAAAACAAGTTCTTTTTAATGATAAATTTCAAGATAGATTAAGTTCAAAATCTAATCCCATCCTTATGTTCATTTAAGAACACTCGCAATAAGCACGACTTAGTTTAAGGCATTTATATGATTTAGTTGGGTCGTTTCATTAATACCGATTAAGAATCAATACTAGAGAGGAGAGATTAATGAGCCTAGAAAGAAGAGATTTAGCTACTCATTACTAAAAAAGAAAACATTAAATTGAAACTCAATATACCGGTGAGTTGGAGAAGAAAAGAAGTCAGATCTTTATTGATGTCACTTCAACTTCAGATTACAATCACTCTTTCTCTCTCTCACTTTGTTTTTGAACTGAACCACAGATTAAGAACTGAGATACAACTTCTCATAAACTATCTAACAATGAGCCTAAACCCTAAAAATAAAGAGAAAATCTTAAACTAGTCTTCGGTACCTTCTACAGAAAATATCCTGCCTTTTATAGGCAAAAACTCAGAGGGGAGAGGAGTAAGAAGATAAGGGACGGTCCCCATATCTCCAAGGTATGGCCGCGGAAACGCTACCAAAACTGAGTTTTTGCGGACTGAATGTGGCCATTTTGGCCACATTCAGGGGCAATACGGCTGGCATTTGGTTTTATCCCCTTTCATCCGATGAATTTTCTGTTTGATATCTGGTTTTGATCTGACCTTTAGTGATCCTCAAGCTAACCAAATTAGATTCGTACAAAACTGAATTAATTGATTTTATCTAATGTGATCCTCCCTGATATGCATTGATCTTCAGCTGGGATCATGGCATCCTCTTGAATAATTATCCCTTCTTTAAATCAGAATTTAAAGCGGGCTTTTGGGCTCAATTTTCTTCCACCTCCTTCCACCTCCATCAGTAATGGGCCTGCATATTATTAAATAAAAATAAGACTTATCAATAGGATTTATTAGGTAATAAACATGGTAATGTGATAATATATATGCAATATCTGTGACTAATCACCTACAATAGGCCATGAGCCTCTTAACAGTCATTCACCTTGACCGTTTTCCCTTTATGGGTAGGTGTTTTGAAGAACCTTTAGGGTTCTTAGACTGTCTTCTTTTCCAAGCCTGCATCCTGAAGAACTTTCAGAGTTCTTTGAACGAACCCAAAGCTATGATATTTTCTTGCAATCTTCTTCGAAGATTATCACTGTGAGTAATTTCAAAATCAAAAAGCATCCCCTCAGGTGCTTTCTTGGCCGTGTCCTGATGAATAATGTCCTCCTTCTAAAGAACTCTTCTTCAGGTAGGAAATGACCTTTGTCATAATAAGACTTTGTTTCCTTGTGGCTATGTTATCACTGATCATAAAGGGGTTGTCTCTTGATCTCTTCCTGAAACTTTTAAAACTTCTTTATTGAAGTTTAGACAGTTGACTTAATATCCATGCGTCCATGCTTTGTTTCTTGATCTCTTCCTGAAACTTTTAAAAATTCTTTTTGAAGTTCAGACAGTCAACTTGAGATCCCTGCGTCCATGCTCTACAAATGTGATCTTCGCGTTAACTTGATGAAACGCAAGCTTGTAAATTTTTGAGTCTCAAATTCTTCAGACGCGAGCGTGGTGAACTCCACATTTTGGGGACTTAAATGTGAGTTTTGCATATAAGACTCGTGTCTGGAGTTCATGACTTAGAAAATTTTAAGACTTGTGTCTGCTCTTTTGAAATCTCTAGATGCGAGTGTGGCGAACTATGCGTCTTAAATGCCTTAGACGCTCTTTTGAAATCTTAGACGCGAGTGTGGAGAACTCTGCGTCTTAAAAGCGTTGACGCTCTTTTGAAATCTTAGACGCGAATGTGGCGAACTCTGTGTCTTAAAAGCATTAGACGCTCTTTTGAAATCTTAGACACGAGTGTGGCGAACTCTGGATCTCGAAGTCTTAAACGCGGATCTATAATGCCTGAGTTTAGAGTTCATGACATAGAAAAGTTTAAGGCCCGCGTCTGCGCCTTTAACATATGCCCCGCATGTCAATCATCAGACGCGAGTCTAATGTTGGACTGGCATTCAGATCCATATTTTCTATCTTTGCAGAGCATGGTAAACTCTGCATCCTGAAGCTTTAAATGCAAGATTTGCGTATAAGACTCGCGTCTGGAGTTTATAACTTTAGACCCGCGTCTGTGCTTCTAGATTCATGTTTTCTGTCTTTGTAGAAATTTAACCCTCTGGTTTTTTCCTTCTTGCAGGTCATGGCCATATCATTGGTGTTGGTTCCAGTGTCTTTGCCGCGTCCATTGAGGTAAACATGAAATGACCAATTCGTTCGATTGGAGACCACTTGAGGAGTCAGAACTTTTGTCCAAGGGCGAGGAAGACCATGCGGTTCTCAATACACATCAAGACATTATTGAACATGATGCACTAGTAAGGTTTTGGATCCTTCCTAATCATGGCACATTTGAAGGTCACGGGAGAAAGGACGTCAATAGTAAGGTCCCGGATCCTTCCTTCACCAATCTTATTCAAAGAAGTAATAGCAACGAAAATGCATGCTCATTGGATGACTTTCTGGTGAAGGGGCTTCCCATTAAGCGAAGGATTACAGCCTTTTGAAGACCTTCACACCAGTTGGTCGAGTGGAATCAGAATGCTTCCTTGCATTTCAACCTCTAGAAACACTGTTGTTCTCAAGAGAAGAAGAAGCTGATCTGTTATTCCTAGCCACAGTCAAGAAGATGAACTTTATGCATCTTCAAAATTTCAAAGAGTGAGTGCAACCTTTAGCTGAGCAAGAGGGGCCTCTTTGTACTCCTTTGTTGTAACACTCAATCTTATTAGATAAGAGAGCATTTTGTATCACTTTCATATTTTTGAATATTAATAAAAGTGACACTTTTTGTGCCTTCTTATTTGTCTTAACTTCCTTTTTGCATTGAAAATCATATAATTGAAAGCGATTATCTTTGGTTTGCTAGAAGTGTGATATTTTAACTTAGCAAGTCAAAGTTGAAAATTTTCATTTAAGGAATTTAAAAAGGTTACTGTCAGAGGCGTGATATTAACTTGACAGGAGTGGAAGAGGTTTTATGGACTTGTCATTCTATGGATGAGAATGACAAGTTAAATTTTCACTCCGCGGGGGATTGTGATTGAACCTTCATCAAAGATTTAGTATTAACATAATTAAGACTCGGCTGGAGATTAGTGAGAACACTGTTAAAAGTGTGATATCAACCTAACAGTGATTTTAAGTGGACCTATCATTCTATTGACGAGAATAACAAGTAAGATTAGACCCGTCAGAGATCTAAGTATTTCTTTACTGTTAGAGGAGTAATATTAACTTAACAAGGAAGTGAGCTAGATGTGTACGGTTAACTTAACTCCATAGGAATTTCAGTTTCATTGGAAAACTGAAGATACCACTGTCATAGGTGTACTGTTGAACTTAACAGTGAGGGTAATGCTAAAGATGTAATTTTGAACTTAGCATTGGTCATCTCGACTTCGATACAGAAGTTCGAGGGAAAATCATTGTCATAGGTGTATTATTGAACTTAACAATGAACTGGATGCTAAAGGTGTAATGTTAAACTTAGGATCTCTCATCTCAACTTTGATATGGAAGCCTGAGAAAAATGACCGTCAGAGTTTTAATGTTAGACTTGGCAGCAACTTGATCACTATTAGAAGTGTGATATTAAACTTAATAGTAATCTGTCAGAGGTGTAATATTAACATGATAATAGTTGATTTGCGATATGAGCAATTTTAAAGACCTGCCATTCTATTGAGGAGAATTGGCAAGTAAAGTTTGAGCTATCAAAGGTGTAGTGTTAACTTGACAATTTTGAAGACTTGTGACTCCATGTAAGGGAGCCATCAAGTATAAGTTCATACTCGCTGAGGAGTATTGAAATGTTTAACTGTTAGAAGTATGGTGTTAACATAACAGTATTTGAGTTTGTAGGCTTACCACTTTATGGGAGGCAATTGGTAGGAGAATTTGGCAGGGAAATAGAATAAATTGTCAGAGGTGTAATATTAACTTGACAAAACCCGTTAGGAACTAAGGAAAAAAGGCTTGACAGTGGTTTGTTGTTAACGTGACAAGTCTGTGCTCATTTCGCTGGGGAAATAGACAGGTATTTTGTGGTCCTACCATTCCGTAGAAGAAAATTGTAGGGTATTTTGGAGGGAAAGGTGGGACCAAGTCCCTTAGGATTTTTAGTAAACCCACAGCTGTTAAAGGATTTAGTATGCCTTTACTAACTACCGTTTGAGTTAGGCTAGCCATGCTTTTTCCCTTAGCATGATGAGTTGTCGAGAACTTATGTGGGACTTAAAAGTCAACATTTTCCTCTATCCTTAACCGTCAGAGGCGTTGGATTTTGATAGCCTCTAAAGAAGAGTGACAAAACTAATTCTCAGTTAGTTTGTCTTTATCAACTCAATTTTGTCGAGGACTAAATCGTGTTTGATGCAAGTGTCATACATATTTGACCCAATGATCAGAAGTTAATGTTAACATGATTAAGGGTAGTATTTCTTAAGGAATTTGCCATTAATCAGCATCATAAGTATATCGCCTTCTGGATTTATCAGGCGATATGCTCCATTTGAGTAAACTGACTCCACAACAAATGCTCATTCCCACATGGGTTGGAATTTCTCTTTTGTCTTATGTGTCATCACCATGGGTCTTCTGACAACCAAGAGGAGGTCTCCTTTCTTGAAAGTTCGCTCCTTGATTTTCTTGTTGAAGGCTCTGGAAATTCGAGCTTGGTAAAGCTCAATTTGCTGTTGAGCTTGCAGGCATTTGTCATCATAAGCTTTCAGCTCCTGGAGTCACAGTCGATACTTCTCTTCATCTATCATCTCCGTGATTGAGGCAATGCGTAGAGATAGAATTTGAATTTCTAGTGGGAGTACGGCTTCACACCCGTACACCAAAGAGAACGGTGTATCTTTTGTCAAGGTTCTCACTGTTGTGCGATTAGCCCATAAGCATTCACCTAGCTTATCGTCCCAATAGCGTTGGCTCTTCGAGATGAATTTCTTAAGAAGTTTCCCAATGGTCTTGTTGAAAGCTTCCGTCAGGCCGTTAGCGACTGGATAGTATGCCGTTGAAGACACACTCTGAATTCTGAACTTATTGCAGAATCTTTGGAATGCTTGGCTGACAAACTGAGGCCCATTGTCGCGGACAATCTGTCATGGCATGCCAAAGCAGTATACCACGTGATGTTTGATGAACTTGATCACGTTAGATGTCTTTACCTCCTTCAAGGGGATAGCCTCCGCCCATTTGGAGAAGTAATCAGTTATGGCTAAGATAAATTGGTGTCCTTTGGATGAAGGTGGGCTAATAGGACCAACCACATTCATTCCCCACATCTCAAATGGTCAGGAAGAAGTTGTAGGACGAATATGTCCTGGTGCTTGATGAATGAAATCACCATGAATTTGACAGGTGTGGCATTGCTTAGCGTTAGCGATGGCGTCAGGGATCATTTTTGGCAAATAATATCCCAGTCTTCAGAGTCGATCTCCAAGTTTTGGACCAGGTTGGTGAACTCCATACATACCGTCATGAGCCTCTTTGAGTGCTTCTTGTGCCTCTTTCTATGACAAGCAGTGGAGGATGATTCCATCATGCGATCGGCGATACAATGTTCTCGTAATTGCATTGTAGTAGATTTTAGGAGCTTTCCTTCTAATGGCAGCGCCACTTTAGGGTCATCAGGCAGAATGTCGTACAATGCGTAGTCGACGTACGGGAATCGCCAATCTCTGAGCTCTGGACCCGTTGAAATCTCTAGAGTTTCTTTGACTTGAAGGTTCCTTGCTGGAATTTAATCATCTTCAAGGGCGAGTTTTGGACAGTGCAAGTCATGGTTGTAGACCAGCACTTTCTCCGTCGCTCCGGCTGGAAGAGCCAAGGACGCAGTGAGGGATGCTAGTGCATCTGCATGCGTATTTTACCGGCGAGGTACATGATCAATATAGAAGTTTCTGAACTTCTTCACCATGTGAATGGTTTCGTTATGATAGGGTACTAAGTCTTCATGTCTACTTTGTACTCCCTGCGAACCTGATTAACGATGAGCTTTGAATCACCGTATGCTTCGAGATTTTTAATGCCAATCTCATCACCGATTTGCATCCTGATCAAGAGAGCATTGTATTTTGCTACTTATTAGAACACGACTTAGTTAATGAGAATGCACGAGGGATTATATACTTTTGTGGGAAGACAAGTACCACTCCCACTCCTGCCATGATATTTCCTCGAGGACTTGTTCTTGATGCGCCGTCGAAGAAGAGTTGCCACACCTGTTCTTTGAAAGTTGTCTGGGTCATGTAAGCTTCAGCGACCTCGTCTGGAAGATCTTCATAAAGTTTGGTTGCTCTTAAATCTGGATGTTCAGCCAAGAAGTCGGCCACTACCTGTCCCATCCCTTCACAGCTCTTTGTGGTAAAGATTGCATCTCAAATTGGGAGAGCAATATGGCCGATTTCGCCAATCAACCATTCAGCGATGATGGCTTCATCATAAGCAATCTTAAAGGATTGACTTTTGATATGACGTAAATGGTTTGGCCCAAGGTAATGTCGCATCTTCTGGACAGCGAACACCAACGCCAAGCATTCCTTTTCGACCAGGTTGTATTGATGTTCAGTTCTGATCATGGTTCTACTCAGTAGTAAATTGCTTGCTCATGTTCCTAATCATCATTCTGGGTTAGTAAAGCTCCTAGAGAATGATCCATAACTCGAACGTATATCAGGAAAGATTTTCCTGACACCGGAGCTGTGAGCATTGGTGGCTACGTGAGATACTGCTTGATTTCCTTGAACGCTTGTTGGTAAGCATTGTCCCAGATGAATAAAACACCCTTCTTCATCAATTTGGTGAAGGGCTGGCATTATCTCGAGAGGTTTGAGATAAACCTCTGAATGTAGGCTAGTCTCCCTTGCAATCCTCTAAGCTCTCTAAGATTCTTTGGAGGTTGCATTTCTTGGATGGCGCGGACTTTCTCGATGTCAAGATGGATTCCTTTGGATGTCACAATGAAGCTGAGAAATTTATCACTGGCTACCCACTCTAGCTGGTTGGGTCTTAGAGGGAGACTTCGTCTCTGTCTCTAGTGTGTCCTTCCTTTTAGCTTGGAAAGACGCTTCTGGCGCGTGCCTTGTCGACTTCTCGGTTCTGGGCTTATTTTCTTCTGCCTTAACCCTGGCGACAATCTCCTCTGCCTTTTCGCCTTGCTGGACCAACTGCTTCTGGATACGACTTTCAGCTACTCCTATTTGAGTTGGGAGTGAGGTTTGCAAAATGTGATAGCATGTTTGTACTAGGGTGGCCTGGGTCATACCGGTAGGACATCAGAGTGTCATATTCTGAAATCTCTCCACAAATGCTTTAACTGACTCTCCTTTCCATTGCCTCATCGCCAGGAGAGTTGACATGGTAATCTAGAGTCATCTTGAAGAAGCGTGTGAGGAAAAGCTTCTCCAGATGACCCCAGTTCTTGATGGAGCCTTCTGAGAGTTTTATGAACCATTAAAAAGTGATCCCTTTCAGGGTGCCAATGAACAAAATATCAGAATGGCATCATTTGATACTACATTCCCTGTCTGAGACTTGATATAGTATACGTGCTGGTTTGGTGACCCCTTGCCGTCAAAGGCCTGCAGGGTCGGAGCTTTGAATTTAGGAAGGTACAGGACAAGATCCCACTCAGCCAGATAAGGCCGAACCACTCCTGCTTCTTGGAGGCCTTCCGATTGGCGAGGGCTTCAAGATGCAATTCCAGTTTACTCATCCTTTTGGAATGAGTACTCCCATTCTCTGAATTGCCTCCCTCTTTGAATGGAGGCTTGGACGACTCAGAGTTGGAATGTTCCTCTTCCTCGGTATGTGCAGAGGATGAGCTTTCCCCTTGTTTGCCCTTGGACTTCTTGGAAGGAGTCTTGGCCTTCGACTTCTTCTTTTTATCTTCAAGTAATTATGCATGCATCTACTTGAGGCTATCGATAGATTCTTGTTGAGCACAAGTCATATCGAGTTGCTCCCTCTAGACCTGGGCTTGTTATTCAAAACGCCTGGCCATTTCTTCAAAAGTGCTTTCCATATATGCAGAGGCTTCTTTCTCTACAGAAGAGTTTGAGGCCTGTGATTCTGCGATGGCAGAGTGTGATTCGATTACTTCAATGCCCCGGGCTAGGGCACTGTAGTCTACTGGGCTATTACTCCAGTTCGAGTGTAGGTATGCTGATATACTCCTTCCGGTTCGGTGTCAGACTCATCGGAGTTGACTATTGCCTGCTTCTCCTTAGTTCTGCTTGGCGTAGTACTTGGATCCACCATGGTCGCAGTAACTTCAGGGTACTCTACATCAGAGAAGTTCTCCTAGTGCTGGAGTGACGCCTTTTGGCCGAGCAGAAGACTGACGTAGATGATAACCAATTGAACACTGACTGTTTGCTTACATGCAAGTTGCAGTGGCATTCAGAGACTACCACCGTGATGAGCCGTTCACAGCAGCATTGTGGAGTGATTTGATGAACGCTCCTCTTCTTGGTCAAATAGTCCCTTAGATCCGTTGGAGGGGGATCAAAGAGACCAGCCTCAAGTCTCTGAAGACGAGACTTTTCAGCTCTCTTTTGACTTTAGCCATTGGAGAGCGAATGTTAACCTGGCAAGTTTCAGTAACGGAAGGTTCAGGAACGCAGAGTTCACATTCTGTAGAACATATATGGCTCTCGCATTTTGCCTTTGAGACGCGGGTCTTGTGCCTCTGCTGAGAAGAGACGCGGATCTCGCATTGCTGATTGTCGCATTTGTTCGGCGATACTTGAGAAACGTGGACTTTATGAGTCCCGCGTTCTGTTGTAGAGACACAGATCTCATGTCTCTAAGAAGGGATGCAGACCTTGCATTGTTGAACACCGCGTCTGTGAGGTGAAGTCTCAGAAATGCGAGCCTCTTGAGCTCTGTGTTTTGGTATCCAGACACAAACTTCGCGCGTCTGATGTAGTTCAAAAGAGATGCAGGCTTGAGCCTCGTGTCCTATATCTACTGGACGGATGGTTTTTCCAACCTTTTGCTTTTGTTGTCAACGTGTGTGTTGCCTTTGTCGACGTTCAGCATTCTGATTACGCTGCACGGGTTGTTGGGGACCCCTAGTAACCTGGAGCTGAGGAAGAGGAGGGGCGTGGCAAGATTGGCCTTCAACAACGTTGGCCCGCGGGTCTCGTGGAAGATGTTGACACGGGCCACGCGCGTGACGCGACCAGAAATGGCTCTGTTTACGCAAGCCATCTTTGGGGAAGTCTCCGAAAAGACTTGGGAGTGAATCTCTGAGAAGACCCTGCGGTATTACCGTGCTACCCTAAGGCTCTTGGAGCCAGAAGAGAGAAACTCCTCATACTTTGCCTGATCGAATTTTACGACAAGTGACTCGATCATTTTTCTCATGAAGGTGACGTCACCTTGCACCACAACTTGCTCATCAGTGGAGAAAGAAATCCCTAATGGAGTCGCCATCTCTTGTATGGGGAGGGGATTTAAAATATGTATTGTAAAATTTTCTTGAATCAATGAAAGGTTACAGCAATTCTAAAAACTCAAATTACAAGAGAGAGGAGATATTCAAGTTTAAATCTCCTCTTTATTTAATGACGGGTTCTTTGTGTAGCAATGGAAAGTGATTTTTGTTTTCGGTTGACCGGGTGAATATCAAGCTCTTCTGAAACTCTTCTCCTTGGATCACTAATTGCCAAAAAACAGAGATAAATTAAAGAGTTAAAAGGATGTAGGTTAAATCTCTGCCTTTCACAATTTATCCGCAGTAGCATGGGCTATGCGGGTCAAATCCATAGGGAGGAATGCGATAGAATCTTTTCGGTATCTCCTTAAATACTAAACTGGTTAAGTATTCTTCTAAGAAAAAGAACTCAATTGTTAAGTGTTAAAAATATAAAGAAAAATATGAAATTTGGAGAGTAATCTAGAGTTTTAGAAAAGAATTAAAGAAATGTGACCTACTAATCATCTACCACCACTAACTTACTAACCTATGCGAGAATTTATTTCACTTTAGATCATAAAAGTTAGACCTTAGAGTTGACTTTGATTCAAGAAGGATACATGATCGGCCACATATATTACATATATATTGTCACATTACCATGTTTATTATCTAGTAAATCCTATTAATAAGTCTTTTTTTATTTAATAATGTGCAGGCCCATTGCTAAAGGAGAGGGAAAAGAAACGAGCCAAAAGCCCATCAAATATTTCAGAATTAATTCGAAATCAGAAAATCAGGGCAGATCAAGATAAATTAGGAAGATAAAATTGATTGAAAATCGGTTAAAACAAATCTTCACAAATCAATTGGTCAAAGCCAAAGATCAAAGGAGGTTTCGTCAAATTCAGGAGCTGAAACAGAAAATCTAGCAAGGGATAAAAGGAAATCGCTAAATCAGGGAGCTGTACCCCCCAGGTGTGGCCGGTACCCCCCGGGTGTGGCCACCTGGCCACACTCGGGCCATGAAAATGCGGCCAAAGCCGCGTTTTCGTGCATTGTTGAATCAATTGGGGGAGTGTTTGCTCCCCTATCTTCGTACGCTCTCCCTTACTTGGTTTTTTCCTATAAATACTAGGTTTTCAGAGGCTACATGAAACGATCAAGCAGAGAAAGATTCTTAGGCTAGTTTTTCATTCTTTTTAGTGTAGGTTTTTATTTTTCTTTTCATGTAATTTCAGTTTTCATTTATGTAATTTAGAGAAGGTCAGAGTTTCATAGGAGAATGAGAGCGAAGCTTGTGCTGAGAGTGACACCGTTGTAAGTTTGTTCTTCTTTTCTCTTATTCTTATAGAATTGAATCTATAGTTACATTTTTTATGTTCTTCTTTGTTTTTGTGTTCTTCTTCTTCTTTCTACTTCTCTCATTTTGGTACCAAGTGCAATCCACGTGAGTCTTATAGCATCGAAAGAGCCTTGCTTTTGCGAGTGCCACCGATAGCTCATGACGATGGATTTTAGTCTCAGTCTGTATCATTTCATACTTGTATTGTCTTGATGATGTAATGTGGAAGAGATGAGAGTTAACTCTTATACCTCCACTTCAAGGTAACATCGTCGCCACAGATTCAAGGTAAGTATTTGTCCAGAGGAGGTAAGTATTTGTTTTAGGTTTTTTTTTTTTTAATCCTTTAGTTTAAACCACCACAATCTCCCAACTCTTTTATCACTCTTTTTAATTTCTTTGTATAAATCTATTTTTCATTTTCTCCACCTTCTCAATCTACTACTTTCTTTCTTAACTTAACTGTAACTTATTTTTCTTATTCTTTTCAAGAACTAAAAGAAGATTTTTAACCACTAATTATAACTTAAAAGATAACTTACTCAAAAGCTTCCATCGCTAGTCCCTCCTTGTGGATCACGACCCGCATAGCCACTTGCTATAGCGGTAGTATTGAACACTTGCACATTCTATTTTGTATTTCTGAAATTTTATATTTTGTGTGCAGGTTAAAAATCAATCAAATTTTGGTGCTGTTGCCGGGGAGGGATGGTAAGTAATTCTTTTTAAGTTTATATTTTTTTTGGTTAACTTTCTTCTTTGTTCTTGGTGTGCAATGATAAAATCAAGGAATTTTTGCTGCGGTGGACATATAAGTGGCTCTGGACTCTGCTCAAGAAAGCAGAGCCCAGAAGCCCTCAGATTTGCTACATTATAGTGGCAATCTTAGTGAACTACTAACTTGTATTTTTGTAGGGTGGCTGAATTGTAAAGATAAATTTCTGCAGCTATTTATTATCTTGTTTGACTCACTGTACATACTTTCTAACCTCAACAGTAAATTGATATTTGTTAAATGCTAAAAATGGTTTAGACTTTACATTTAGGCATGTATCTAATTCGTTTACATTTTACATTACTGTTGAAGAGTGCTGGAGCAAAGGTACATGTGCATAGCATGTAGTATAGGAACACTTTTGAATTGTTTACATTGCTTAAGTGTTGCTTTTTATGTACACATTACACTAAATTGATTTAAGGGTTTGTCTTATAAACAAGATAAGGTGGGGAAGTCATTACCCTCCCTTAGCCCACAAATAATTTTCTCACTCACTAACCCAAGCCAAACAAAAACTAAGTAGACGTTGGCCCTAGGGACATCTCGGACTCATATAGGAGACTGACCTAAGGAGGAAGTTGATTAGAATTTGACTCTTACCAAATTGGTGTCTAAGGTTGGGGATTGAGGGGGGAAACCCCGAAGGTTGGTGGTTTGGCATAATTAGGCTCGTTGTTTAGGCACAGATACCTCCCATTAATTTAGCCCCTACCTGGCCGATTAACTTATGATCAAATTCGGCAATATATCTCCCATGGACAGTCTAACCAGTTAGGAGTCGTCTAGGTCTAAGATTTATCCTAACTTAGATTAGATTTTTTTCTTTTTGTTTGTTTATTTATTTGTTTTTCTTTGTTTGATTTTGATAATTCTTGTGTGATATGGCTTATAACAATAATTTTTCCAATTTTAATGTTAATCCATGTTATACCCCGACCTCTTTTCGGATGTTACCAACCCGGCATATCATAATTTACCAACCTAGTGTGCCGGATTGGTCTTATCCAAATCAATACATGCCCCAGTCCCAACACTATGAATAAGACTGGAATAATCATCACTGCTCTTTACAGAGTCAATGGGGATACATTTCCCCTGAGTCATATTTGTTTTCCATTATATTTGCAAAAGGGGAAAACTTACAAAAAAAAGTTTGAGGAGCTAAATTACAAGTATTCTTAAAAAAGATTACAAGTAGATCTCCTCAGAGATTCTGGAGAAGTGTGCCGATAGGAGTCTGGTCAGCGCGCGACCACTTTGTCCCTTTGACGATGCAAGCGATGAGATTCCCTTCTCGCCTGGTTCGGGGGAATCAGAGAATAGAAGGTTAGTAGAAACCTCTCTGCTTCTCAAAAATCGCCTTCAATTAGGATTCCTTCTCGCCTGGTTTCGGAGATTCCTTGAGAAGAAGGACGATGTTAGGGTATCAACACCCTGGATAGAGAAAGCAATTCTCTAAAAGGTCTCTGAATTCGAGAACGCACGGTGCGTTATGAAGAAGCCTCTGCTTGTGGAGTCCTCTTTTTCTCTCTGATCGATCGATGCCTCTCCTTGTACCCCTGGTGGGCTATTTATAGGGAGAGCAAGGGTATAATCGTCCCTTAAAAATATAGAAACAGATTGAATCAAATCTGTTTAAATCTGGAAAGTAGCCTTACTGCGAGGCTAGGATCAGCTTCTACGAAGCTAGAATTGGCAGGTCGGTGGACCTTCTCGATCTGTTTTGATCCTTTCCATATCGTTGGAGGATTTCCCCTGATCTTCTTACTCGTTTTAGAAGAGTCAAGAGATTGTGGCAATCAACTGCCATATTTGATCTCTGATTGATCTTAATTGGATTTGATTTGATTGGATCCGATCTCATCCGGAGATTTGATTGGTCAAAGGTTGACCATAGCATATTCATAGCGGCGTCGTCCGCATTGAGCTCGTAGCGGGGCTAGAGGCAGCTTTTGGCGAAGTCTGAAAGAAACCCTTTGGCGGAGCCGGAAGTCCTCTGTGGCGAAGTTTGCGAGTTAGCTTCTTGGCGAGGCTTTGGGATGGCTTCAAGCGGAGTCGAGTGATATTAGCCTCTCGTGCGAGGCTATCCCCTTGGGCTTATGCGATGCTTGAAATCACCTAGAGGGGGGTGAATAGGTGATGGCTATATGATAAAGACAATTATGCGGAATTTAAAAATTTAACTCTAAACAATTAGCACAATACAATATTTCTTGCAAGTAAAAGACAATGTAAAATTGCAAGTAATAAAGAGATAGAGTTAGAAGAATTTGAGCAAACGCAAACACGCCGATATGTTTCCGAGGTTCGAGCCACGCTCTACGTCCCCGCCTTCACACTTGAAGGATTTCCACTATTGAGGATCCCACCGGATCAACAATACAAGGACAACACTTGTCCGTCTCCCGTGATGACACTTCACCACCTTGAGCACACTAGCTCGCCTTGAGGCCGATGCCTCTACAACTTCACTCAATTACAATGGAAGTGATCACACTTGATCACTTTACAAAAGAGCTCACTAAGCACAACCCTAGAACCAAATAGGAGACTTAGAGTATGGGATTGTGTAGTGCAAAAACAAGAGAGAAGTAGAGGAATAGGCTCCAAGTAAGGTGTATGGAATTTTGGCTTTGGAGAGAAAAAATCTTTCTAAACTTAAACTTTGGAAATCTTGAAAACTCTTGTAAAAACTCTTGATCTTCTTTTTTAAAAATGTTAGTCATGTCACTTGAAGTGACTACCTATTTATAGGGGTCAAAAACTGCTCAAGAGATTCGTTGGAGACAAATCCCTAAAGTCAAAGAGTCAGAAAATATAGCTGTTGAGTCTGTCAGGATTTTTGACAGAGTGCCGGTCGACCGGGTCGATCGACCGCCAACGGTCAAAAATCCGACCGTTGGGGCTCACCGGTCGACCGGGTCGGTCGACTGGCAATTTCCAGAGAACACAGGGTTTGGGCCGGTCGAGTATCGGTCGACTGCCGGTCGACTGATACGCACATACACAGTTGTGTATGTCGGTCGAGTGCCGGTCGACTGCCGGTCGACCGGGCACTGTGAATTCTGTAAAAACAGAATTTACAGACCTGGAAAATTTTGGATTTTGGTTTTTGGGTCTTGGGTTAAATACTTTGGTCTTGAAAAATCATAGAGTATGAGCATGTGTCATACTACTATCAAGGTAAAATACTTTGATAAAAAATCTTTTGATAAAACTTGATTTTCCATAAAATGTTTTTCCAAAAACTAGTCTTTCTAAAATCGTATTTCCAAAATAAATATGTTCATTTAAAAACTAAGTTTGAAATGGAAATAGAAAGTCTTTTTGACACCATAAAACACTCTAGAAAATGTGTGTGTGTGATATCCCATATCTCTACTTCTACTATTTAGTTTTGACAAAATATAAAATGAAAATAAACAAAATACAAATCTTGGATTCTTTAGCAAGTCTTGATCTTTTCTTGATCTATTCTTCAACGCAATTTTTCTTGATCTATTCTTCAACGCAAATTCCGAAGCTTCCTATGTGCTTAAGCTTGGGAGTGCAAATCTTGGGCGAACTCCAAAGTGTGAGTCTTTTAGCGGAGTCGTCAAAATCTGTTTCTTGAACCTGAAATACTTTTAAACAAGATTATTAATACATAACTAAATACGTTTTGCTATCATCAAAATAACCGGGATAATGGCCTTTGGGCCAACAATCTCCCCCTTTTTGATGATGGCAAAACATATGTAGTTATCACAAGATATTTTGGGTAGAGTCTTCAAATGAAGCTCCCCCTCAACACAAGCATATATAAAAAATCATACTCAGGCATATTATCACAATTGATAAATCATAAACATCATATATCCATGCCCACAGAAAAATATCAACTACTCATGTCATATCATAGATAAAAGGAAATGAGTCTCAACATGACATAAATACATAACACAAAAGATACATGTCCACAACACAAAAATAAAAGGTGTCCAACACAACAAAATAAGTCAAGTACATAACAAAATAAAACAAGTACATAACAAAATAACAAAAGTGTCACAACAAAATATCTCTCTCTCCAAATATCTCTCCCCCTTTTGACATCATCAATAAAGGGGAGGTCACTCATCAGCATCATCAGCAGCATCACTCAGTGGCCTCGTCATCCTCCTCCTCGTCATCACCAGAGGCCTCAGTCATCGTCTGATCATCACCATCATCTGAGGAAGAGAGGAATCTACCTCCTCTGTATCCAAGGCATCAACTCTGGGGCGCGGTGGTGGAATAGAGACGCGAGCTCTGGGAGGGAAAGGAGGACCAGTGGCAGGGAGTCGACGAGCACCCGGAGTCCCATCAGGAACGACTATGTCCAATTTTGTGAACAGAGACTGAAACTGAACATCCACAAATCTCATGGATTCAGCCAAATAAGACAAGTCGTTTCGGACCTCCGCCCGAAAAGCAGCATCCATAACAGCACGAGAATCCATATCTGCACGAAGTGCAGAGACTTGCTCTCCGACCCAGGCCTGATGTGCCTCGATCATTGAGCGGACCTCAGAAGAAGAAACACCCTGAAACTCAGGAGCAGGAAAAGCAGGGCCTGGAGCTGGAGCAGGATCAACAGGAGGAATAAGTGGTGGTTGCACAGGTGCGTGTCTACGCAACTGAGCTTCCATCATCTTCAAGGCAGCAGCATTGATATCAGATGAGGGTTTTAGAAGGGGCTTGACCAGAAAGATCGAAGTCTAACGCCCTAAGCAGATGGGTAATGAGCATGCCGTAAGGCAGACTCCTACCAGCAGTGCGAATCTGATCACAACTCATGTGAGAGGCGATAACTCGAGGGAAATTTATCTTAATGCCTTTAAGGAGGCAGTAGATAATCAAAGGAACAGGTCCTCGAGCATGACTGAATTCACCAGATTTAGGCACGATGTTGTGGAAAATAATCTTAGCAAGAACTTGAGATTGGAGGGAATACTGACTCACAATCTCATTCCTCACCAAGTCGGGATTGTCATCCTGGTGAATGAGAGTGGATGCGGTGAGCGAAGACTCACCCTCCGGATATTCTGAAAAATCATGAAGGTCATGAGAATAGACATCTATTCCATCAGTGGAAAGATGAAGAATCCTAGCAAACTGACCTAGGGAAATATTTATATCCCTACCCATCACACGAGAAGTGATCCGGTTCCCACTAAATTCGAAGTTGGCATAGAAATATGGAACCAAGGATGTGTAGACCTTCTCCCTGATGGTAAGAAATCCACAAGGTTGTTGGTACGGAGTATGTGGGGATATCAAGGTGTTCAAAGTCATGGATAGCACATACCTACCCGAATTGTGTTCCTAGGGCTAGATGAGTGTAACGATCAGAGGCAAGATCGTTACGCAACAAAGGATCAGTCCTAGGGGCCTGAGAGGAGGATTGGGCAATGCCCTTTCCCTTCTCAGAACGATGTCTTTTAGGAGGCATGACAAAAATCAAATTTTTAGGGTTTTTGGCACGATCTAGATGACAATAAACCTAAAATAGAGACAATGAAACAAATATATTTAAGCTAGAAGTGGATTTGGAGTAAAAATCGGATTTTTACCTTGTTGAAATTTTTGAAACCCTAGCCGAAAATCTGGAATTTTTGATGATCCGCTGGTTGGATCGACCTGAGATTTGAGATCTGGAGTAGGAAGGAGAAGTACGAAGTGGGTTTTGAAAGAATTAAGATCAGATGGATGGATTGAGAGTTGGAAATTTTTGAGAGGGGGGCTCCTGCGGTTCGCTGAGAGAGAAATGAGAGAGTGAGAGAACCAGTGAAGAAAAAGTCCAAATATAAGCCAGAATTCGACGATCGGTCGACTGGGTTAGGGGCCGGTCGACCGAAAAGATACAGAGAGTCACGCAGACTCGGATCGGTCGACTGGTCTTAAAATCAGTCGACCGCTAGCAGAAAAAAAATACAAAATTTTTTTCTCAGGCAGGGTCGGTCGACTGGGGTTAGGGGCCGGTCGACCGGCTTTGACTGAAAAACAGCTACCAGATTCTGACCCAGAAATAATTTTAAAGAAAAATTATAACAAATAAAATATGATATATTATAACATACAGGAATACATCAATCAGTTTTAAATCTTTATTTAGATTATCACATCAACAAAACTTCACACAAAATGTTTTAATTTTATTTTACATATTTAACAAAGATATAAAGATGTTGAAGCCGAATACCCAGTGACGGGTTCTGAACTTCATCCTCTTGATTCCTCTTGAATGAGTTGAGGCGCGCAATTGCCATCTTTAAGGTATTTGTTTAAACCAAGAAATTTTGATTATTAATTTATACTTTTGAAAATAGTATATACATATAGATACTTCTCAAACAACATGGACATGTGGACAAATATGACATGAGGCTTAAAAATACAAGATAGGAAATTAACACAAGTATGTACACAACATGATAGAAAAGTAGTTCTATATAAGCATGTATCAATGGAATACAAAAGCAAACTATCAATTCTATACACATGTATACATTACCAAAAATCAACAACTATTTTAAAATGGAGATGTTACCAATTTAAGGGCAATCTCCAAAAATAGGTGCCTCCACGATAGCGATGCATGCTAGATTTGAACTTTGAGCTTAGTTGCATCTACCACCCGGGGCACCGTCTCCCCCTAAGTCTTGGAGGAAGTAGATCCACCTGTATCACCTACATTTGGAGGATCTTTTGGTACCCAAATCTTTGAGGGTCCTTTGAGGTTAGTACCGGGGCGAACCCAAACATATTTATTATTAACATTATTTTTAGCATAACAAAACTTTTCTAAATGGCCTTTGCGGCCACAATGAGTGCAAACATAAATTCTACCACTACTATACATGTATGCATGCTTATGTGTGTGCGCATGTTTCCGTGCATGTGTATGTGTATGAGATGCATGTTTCCCTTGGGATACTCCCTTAGGAAATTAGATGCTATCTTTTTCAAATTAAAAGCATAACTTTTTAAATTTGAGTCCAAAGCTTCAACACGTTTTTGGATCTCAACAAAATCCTTTTATCAATTGAAACTATGGGGGTTTTACCCTTATTTGCAAGTTTATATTTATCAAAATCATTTTTCAATTTTCCAAAAGAGCTAGATAAAACATCCTTTTCTTTAACAACTATTTCAACTTTATATTTTAAAGCTTCATTTTCTCTTTTAATTTCTTATTTTGAGATTGGGAAATCTCATACCTATTTTGCAATTCTTCAAAAAAATGTGCAAGCTCATCCATTGTTAAATCATCATCTTCTAAAGTAGTTTCAAGGGTTACCTTAGAAGTGTCCTCTCCTTGTGCCATGAAGCACATGTTGCGGCGTCGTGCTCCTCTTCGGATTCGGAATCCGTATCATCCCATGTAGCGGCCAACGCTTTCTTCTTCTTCCCGTGCTTGGAGGTGGTTGCTTGAAGAGCGGGACACTCGGCAATTAGATGACCGATCTTCTTGCAATGGAAGCAAGGACCGGGTTCTTCTCTTTTCTTCTCATACCTTCCTTGAGGTCTCCCTCTTTCGGAAGTTGCTTTGCCGTCCCTTCTTGTAGAACATCTTGCCCACCTTCCGGATGAGCATGGCGAAGTCTTCATCGCACTCGTCCGATGAATCATCCTCGTCTTGAATTGTTGGAGCGGCTTTGAAGGCTATTGATTTCTTCTTGGGTGCCTCCCTTTCTTCTCGTACCTTCATCTCCATCTCATGTGTTTTGAGATTTCCGATGAAGCGGAGAAGTCCATCTCCTCCTTGTCATTTAGCTCCTTGAGGGTTGTCGCCTTGACTTCCCAAGCTTTGGGAAGAGCTCGAATCACCTTCCTTATCTTTTGATCGTTATCAATCTTGTCACCTAAGGAAAAGAGCATTAGTTATTTTTGTAAAACGGGTGAGCATGTCATCAATGCTCTCATTATCAAACATGTAAAAATTCTCATATTGAGAACGTAGCAAGTCAACTTTGGCTCTCTTGACTTGAGACGTTCCCTCATGAGTCACAATGAGTATGTTCCAAACCTCAAATGCGGATTTATATTTATTATGCGTGCAAGGTCATCTTCATTAAGTGCTTGTGTTAATGCATATTGTGCCCTAGCATTTGCTTCATAGTCTTTGGAAGTATCCTCGGACCATGTGCTCTCATCACTAGTTGGTTCAATAAAATCTTTGGTAATGGCCCTAGCTACCCTAACACCTAAGGATTTCAAAAACAGTTCATCTTGACTTTCAAATAGGAAAGTTCAAGCCATCAAATTTGGGAGGGGATTTAATGCTAGAAAAGTCCATGGATGCCATGAATGCACAAGCAAGTAACAAGCAAATATATAGCCAAATGAAGGATCTCCCTAAGGTGGTTAGACCTAAGTTGTAGGGTTAGGCTCTGATACCAATTGAAATCACCTAGAGGGGGGGTGAATAGGTGATGGCTATATGATAAAGGCAATTATGCGGAATTTAAAAATTAACTCTAAACAATTAGCACAATATAATATTTCTTGCAAGTAAAAGACAATGTAAAATTGCAAGTAATAAAAGAGATAGAGTTAGAAGAATTTGAGCAAACGCAAACACGCCGATATGTTTCCGAGGTCGAGCCACGCTCTACGTCCCCGCCTTCACACTTGAAGGATTTCCACTATTGAGGATCCCACGGATCAACAATACAAGGACAACACTTGTCCGTCCCCGTGATGACACTTCACCACCTTGAGCACACTAGCTCGCCTTGAGGCCGATGCCTCTATAACTTCACTCAATTACAATGGAAGTGATCACACTTGATCACTTTACAAAGAGCTCACTAAGCACAACCCTAGAACCAAATAGGAGACTTAGAGTATGGGATTGTGTAGTGCAAAAACAAGAGAGAAGTAGAGGAATAGGCTCCAAGTAAGGTGTATGGAATTTTGGCTTTGGAGAGAAAAAATCTTTTCTAAACTTAAACTTTGGAAATCTTGAAAACTCTTGTAAAAACTCTTGATCTTCTTTTTTAAAAATGTTAGTCATGTCACTTGAAGTGACTACCTATTTATAGGGGTCAAAAACTGCTCAAGAGATTCGTTGGAGACAAATCCCTAAAGTCAAAGAGTCAGAAAATATAGCTGTTGAGTCTGTCAGGATTTTTGACAGAGTGCCGGTCGACCGGGTCGGTCGACCGCCAACGGTCAAAAATCCGACCGTTGGGGCTCACCGGTCGAACCGGGTCGGTCGACTGGCAATTTCCAGAGAACACAGGGTTTGGGCCGGTCGAGTATCGGTCGACTGCCGGTCGACTGATACGCACATACACAGTTGTGTATGTCGGTCGAGTGCCGGTCGACTGCCGGTCGACCGGGCACTGTGAATTCTGTAAAAACAGAATTTACAGACCTGGAAAATTTGGATTTTGGTTTTTGGGTCTTGGGTTAAATACTTTGGTCTTGAAAATCATAGAGTATGAGCATGTGTCATACTACTATCAAGGTAAAATACTTTGATAAAAAATCTTTTGATAAAACTTGATTTTCCATAAAATGTTTTTCCAAAAACTAGTCTTTCTAAAATCGTATTTCCAAAATAAATATGTTCATTTAAAAACTAAGTTTGGAAATGGAAATAGAAAGTCTTTTTGACGCCATAAAACACTCTAGAAAATGGTGTGTGTGATATCCCATATCTCTAACTTCTACTATTTAGTTTTGACAAAATATCTAAAATGAAAATAAACAAAAATACAAATCTTGGTTCTTTAGCAAGTCTTGATCTTTTTCTTGATCTATTCTTCAACGCAATTTTCTTGATCTATTCTTCAACGCAAATTCCCGAAGCTTCCTATGTGCTTAAGCTTGGGAGTGCAAATCTTGGGCGAACTCCAAAAGTGTGAGTCTTTTAGCGGAGTCGTCAAAATCTGTTTCTTGAACCTGAAATACTTTTAAACAAGATTATTAA